>JAZBGX010000769.1:0-13803 GCA_037414775.1 Zonitis immaculata | reverse complement strand
TAGAACAACAAATTGATTAATTGATTTTATTCTAGACAATAATAGAAATCCATTATAAATTCAATGGAAATATCAGAGAGATTTGTAAAATTCACTGCTAGTTTTTTTTTGCTGTTGTTGTTAACGTTCTTAATCAAAGGACAAGGCTGTGTCGATGGATTCTTAATTAATTCATTTATTTATTTATTTATTTTCATCAAGTATCAACATTTGTAAACTTTGTATTGTTTAAATATTACCTTTCATTAGATTTGGATTAATTTCAAGATTCACCAATAATCCTCTCTATTCAATTCAAATTTATATGTATCGATATATCGTACATAAAACTAATCTAATAGGGATAGTTTTTTTAACAACTGGTAGTCAATTGACGCCATCAACGACGAAAAAGCCTGCCATCTACATATCTATTATCTGAAGTAATTTTAATTTAGTATTACAGTGACGTCATGTGTCTAGCGAATCGGATGTGTTAGTAATTGATAGTCGATTGACGTCATCAACATCCAAACATGCCTGCCATCTATCTATTGGTATTACTTGAATTGAAATTGAGTCGGTAGTTGAATGACGTCATTTGTCTACCGATATATTTTATAAATTAAGTAAATATATTACATTAGTAAATATTTTTATTAATTTTTTGTTCTCAATACAAGTCACGCGACTATACGATAACGTTTCATAAACAATCTTCTTTTTGTTCCTAATTTTCAACGATAATTTTATTTTTTATTTGTCAATCTTATAAAGGAAAAGTTTTGACAAATTTATAAAGTAAGATTAATGGATAATTGTTTTATGTTTCTATTGGATTATTTGTTTAATATTAATATAAATGAGAATTAGCTAGCATAATGATTATATAATATTGCGAAATTTGAATTAAAATATAAATATGTATCTAACTATTTAGAAAAATTTAATCAAGTTCAAACTGGAATTTTTATTCAAAATTACTCATTAATCATCGCTAATAATATTTATACAGTTGATTCTATTATAAATGGAAAAATCACTAGATAACGACGCTCCTTTGATTGAAATAGCCTATAATCTACTTATTATTCAAGATTCTTATTGGTGGATGGAAAATTTTCAAATAGATTCAACAAAATAGATTGTAAATTACATAAATTAATTAATAAAATTTAAATATTTAGAGAGAAAAAACTATACAATTATTATTGTACTTTTCCCTCTTCTAAGAATCAACACCTACTCTATTAAATGAAACTAATAATTGCATATATTTACTGGATTATTAGAAATAATTTGTATAGAACGCACGAGCTTGAACCGGCGCATCCACCATTTATGCAAATCACCAATATAATTTTTTTTCCAGATCTTTATAATATTTTTTTCATAAGAATTTGAAACCTTACTCATTGATTATAAATATCTTGTTTATTAATATTTTTTTTTTTTGCAAATCCTTTCATTTAATAGAGTACGTTCTAATTTTTATTGGTACATTGTTTGTATTGTTTTCTTCTATTATTTTGCGGTTATTTCATTTGGTTTTCCCCGAATGTTTTTCAACGACCGACTGATTTTTCAATCTAATAATTCAAGGCTATTTTCTGTTTAGAGAATTCGAAAAAAAATTATAGTAATTAGATCTGTATAGAGAAGTTCAAGGTATTTCTTTCACTCTATCTATATCGTACTTAAGTATTTTACAATTTCCATGATTTTTTTGGAAAAAAAAAACACCACAAAATTATAATTTTCCTTATTCCAATATAAATAACGGAAATAATTTGTTAATTAATTGTAATTATGTATTTATAGAATAATATTGACATTGTTTGTTGACGATTCCATTTACTATTGGATACAATTGCTGCTTCTTATAATTTTTTTTATTATTATTATTATTATTATTATTTTTTAAATATAATCCTATTATCTAGTACCTATATTTCTATTAGTCTTCGAATAATTCAGTCATCTTTTAATGTTTAACACGTGTTATTATTATAATAAAATAGCTTTCAACATAAGATTTATATCTTCTATTGTCAATTGTCAGTAATTTAATTTTATTTATTGTTGGTGAATATTTATGTTCGTCAGTGTTAAATAGAATAATTTAAACAATTGATTGACTATTATTACATTAAGTATTCCAATTTAAATTGTATTATTATTATTATTAATAAATCATGATTATTGGTTATGATTCAACATAAATCAATGATCAATTTTATGGATATAACTATAGCTATAGATTGTTTTGATAGGAGTGATACTAGATGACGCAGTAAATCAGCAACAAAACAATTTGAAAATTAAGTTTTTGTGTGGAAATTTGAAATAAGCAAAATATTTAACAGAAATCTCCTATGAACTTTGCCCTAAAATAATTGATAATCAAAAAAATAAAAGACTCCATTACGATGGTAAATTGGAAGTTTCGAGAAATTTATCAATAAAAGATAATTATCGACTCAACATGGAGTGCACATATACCTTTTTGTTGGCCTATATACACGGATCGAAAATATTTTAAACAGCGACCGAACAGAGGACTGAACAGAATTTAAAAAAAAAAACGAACACCATTTTGTATTTTTGCATTGCTCGGGCTATGGATTTCACCTGTTCGTTCGGGAAGCTTATTGTCTTCTCTTTGAACAAGTTCACCAAGGAGACCGACGGTCCAGTGGTAGTGAGCTTGGGTCTTCAAGTTGTAGATTTGGAGTTAAAATGCATCATGTACAAAGACGTATTTTTCTCCGCCGAACATGTTCAGTCCGTATTTATAAAATAATTCTTTATCACTCAGGAAAGGAAATGTCGAAATAGTTTTTCTATTATCGACATGTTCACATAATGTTAGACAATTTAACTGAAAACTAAAATTTTCAATGTTTTACTGGGAAAACTTTCAGAATTGCAATAAAAATTTGAGAAGTGAAAAAAACTGAATCTGTATAGAGTGCTGAACACTAAGTATAATAAAACCTCTCTTAACGGACACCTCTTAAGGCCGGACACTTTCTATAATAATTCCTGGAATCTCATATACGTAAATTCAATAAAGTAAAACGTCTATCAATTGGAAACTCTTATACAGGCTGTATCATAAAAAAACGCCTGTTATTTCTAAAGATATGGCAATACTTCTTAAAACTGCTGATCATCATCTATTTTTTAAGGTAGATGCTCAATTAATGCTACTTCCGGTTTCATCGGAAATGACATCAACTTCAGTTTCTTAGATGGAACTGCCTGTATATTTTATTATTTCCGGTTACTTCATTATATTCTCTTCAAAAAAGCTCTTATATGCCTAAAATCAATGGTTATTGATCAATTAAATAAAATAAAAGTGAAATTTAGAAAGCACAGACAATTTTTAATGTCACTTCCGGTAAAACCGGAAATAGTATTGATTGAGCATATATCTTAATAAATAGACGAAAGTCAATAATTCAACTTTGTTCTGAGATTTATTAGGGCGTTTTTTATAATACATCCTGTAGTTAAATTAACTGACGCGCAAAACTGCCATTGGCGGAGCCTCTTTTGAGAGGACGCTAACATAACACCTAAAATTTTCTAATGAAGTTTTCTCCTTTTGGACGGGCACTTTTATCGGTCGAAAAGTTTTATGAGTGCACGTAACGTTACCGCCTGATTTAAAATAAATAGAACACGGAGTCTGCTGATATTTTGAGAAACTCAGGTTCGTATAAGCAATGTGTATCTACGTTATCAATGACATTACATAGTAGTTTCCTAAAAGATTCGAGAAATACCTCTTTTATCTTTCAAGAGAGAATCGTTCATGAGCGGCACTTCCTTTGAACGGGAACATTTTTGCTTTCCCATATAAATGCCCCCCTTAGAAAAGTTTTACTGTACAGAATGCCGCAAATTGTTTAATTTTACCAGGAAAAGCCTATATCCAGGCTAGATAGAGAAAAATTTACTCATGTGTCGAATATTCTCCAGATATTTTTTTTAAGCGTTATCCAATAGGCTCTCTCTACTTTGAATGGTGCAAACCACATCACGATAACTTTTATGAGAACAAAATTATAGAATGTTTTTGAAATTTCATAGTTTCTTCTAGAGAAAAACTGAATCGACCAGTGGACTTCCGAAATTTGCATCTTTATTACCATCAAACATATATCGTGATGCAATTTGCACCATTCAAAGTTTCTCAGAAATTGATGCTGACTATATGCCACACAAGTCATTCTTACTCTATCTAGCCTGGATATAGATTTTTCCTATTAAAATCATCCAATTCACCCCCTTGTTAAATTTTCTACCAGCAAATGTCAGACTATATTGGAAAAATATATATATGGACGCAGTATAATGTCAGCTAAACTCGAAAGATCCAAATTTAACAATTGATAGTTTATAAAATTTTACTTGTGAGAATAGAAATATTTCATCACAAATTTTCGCCTATGACTGACAATAATCAGTTAATCATAGATCAAATTTAAAAAAAAAATGCCGTAATTGAGGGAAAATAAGAGAATTTCAGTTGAAAACTTATTTTCTGTTTAAGGAAAAATTTAACAGAAAACAGAAGAGACTGAAATACATGACAAAATTTTGGATGACAATTGAAAAATAGAATCCCCTCTCATATCCAAGGACAGCAAGAAAATTATATTGATTGGCAATAAATCTTATTAATTTGATTTTCATAGACATAGTCAAAATTTAATTCCATTCAGAATGCTCTAGGAATTTTCCTAAAATTCGTGGAATTAAAAAATGACAATTAATGTTACCTATATATTTAAATCCCGAATGCTGACAATTTTCAAAAATTATTCAACATCAAAAGTTTGTTATTCTTGTATAGACTTAAATCATTCCAACTGTAATTAGTGCGGAATCAAAATTGAGAATCACTGTTTCCCAAAAAAGGAAAGTAGAATATTATTTTATTCTCAATTTTGGATAATTTGTGAAATTAGAAGGCAAATAATAATTCAAGAAAACCTTCTAGATATTCAAATGAAATGTAAAATTTTTACAAAAATCGACGTGTTGTCCTTTTGTTTTTTTTTCTCTCGTTTAAATAATACGGATATTAGGTATATTGCTTTTATTTTATTAACGGTCGAATAATTTCACAATTATTGTAAAATTGCTTCGAATTTCTCAATTAATTCATTCCGTAAATCGATTTTCAAAAGAAATCGGAAAAAACAGTAAAATAATTGAAATTTCATCGAAACATGGGTGTGCATGCAACCAGGAAGAATTAGACTAATAATTACCCAATATACAAACAAATTTTCGTCATTCCAGTGATAATTTAAATAAATTATTGATGTTTGTGTTGTTATTTTAAATTGGTACTATAAAAAGAGAAAATTAAGCTAATTTCCATTATTTTTCCAACTATTTGGTATTCTTTTTTTAAAGAATAAAAAAACAGAATATAAAGCTCCAATAACATAAAGGGTCATCCAAATTATTGGAACAATACTTCCCTTTAACAAACAAATAAATGGATAAATATGAAAGTATAGACCGTCTCAACGTGATTCTATTTACAAAAAAAAAGTAGAAAATAAAATAATAATTAATCATGCCCTTTGATCAATGATACATTAATTTTTCAAGTACATAACATCCATAATCTAATCATATGATCAAAAAAGAATGCGACTCGAAAAAAAAAATAATATTAATAACTGTAACAACAACAAAAACAAAAATAACAACAAGTTTTTACGGGGTCAATAATAAAAAAATTATTTAAAAAAAAATGAATAAGTAATTTATTCCAGTGGCACACAACATGTGATAGAAATTTCCTTGAAAAGTTTTAATAATTCAGATAATATATAGTTTTAATTGAAATGAATACCTCGTGACTTCAATAATAATAATAATAATAATAAAAATAATAATGATACAGAGTTTGAATTTAATCGTACAATATCACGTGATTGAAAATTACTCTATATTTAGAACAAAATAAAGTGAAACGGAATTATTATATCGAATTAATGATCAGCTAAAGCGAAGTCAATTTCTTCTAAAAAAAGACATTTATTAACAAAAACTTAAAATTGATATTTACATTTTGATAATATTGATTAATAAAATTTTACAGATAGAGATATTTACAATTTTTTTTTATAATAATTATTAAATATACAAGGAATAAAATTGAATAACGCGCCATTTTACTAATCGGTACCACATTAAATTGATTGCCACTGATTTAGTGTGGTAGACAATCAACAATACACTAAAAATAAAATTTACTTTGCTTTATATAAATTGTATTTTATCTTAGTTAATTAATTAGATTGATTCAATCATCGAGACTTATAGAAAAAACATTTAAAATACTCAAAAACTAATAATTAAGCGAATCAAAGGGTTTTCTTATTTTTAAAAGTTTGACAATGTAAGTTGGCTGCATTGAATATACTAAACTTTTAACTCCTGCTCAGATAGTTTTGATAAATAAAAATCTATGAAAATAAATTATTATACGCTCAAGAATAGGCCCAAATGTTGAAATAACTAATCCCAGTTTCAATTTGAAATTCTCCAATCAATGGAAATTGATTTATTTGAATATTTTTATTGAAATCGCTCTAGAATTGTCTGAATTAGCCTTAATAAACTTTTTCACTCGTTATGGGGCGCAAGTGTCGCGTCATTAAGAAAGAGCGGGAATATAAATGTTTCGGACAGTTTTCTAATAGTACTCTATTATTCAATAACAAATTCTCCAGCTTGTTGTGATCCTCTTACTTTGTATTCCAAGCAATTCTTTCAATAATATTGAATCTCAATAGCTTGTATCTGACTAGCTCAATTAAATTGTACATGGATTCAATGGAATATTTTGAAATTGAAAAAAAGTCAAAGGACAATTACAAATGGTCTAGTAGTAGTATATAGTAATAGTAGTATGACGAAGTGGCGTCCAAATAGGAACCTATACTGAAACTTTTGCTAATTTATCACCTCAACATATGACAATTTTTTTAATTTGAGTCCAATTATTTAACTTTACCTTGAGATATAAGGAAAAACATTTAGCATCAATACTTATTGATACAATCTACTTCGATCTACTTCAAATTTGATAAAAATTAACTATATAGTAATATTTTTATTAAAGTTCTATATAATAAAGATAATTGGCATTAATTGATATAATGGACCAGCACTTGGCCACACCTCTCAAATGATAACATTTCGACAAAATTCGAAAAGAGCTAGACTTTGACAAGCTTATAAAATCATATAAATTATCTTTGATTGTTTGGAGGCGTCTATTATTCCTACATATATCATAAGAATAAAATGTTTTTGTGCCTTTTTTCACTGGTAAAATTTCTGTTAAAATTTTAATTAAAATACTTGCATTATTGTTTTCTATTCAATGCCCGAAAAACATGGCGAATGTTTGCGCGTGCGCAATAGAAATTTTTAAAGATGAAAAACTTCCTTTTATCGCGGATGTTTTTCCCGGTTGATTATGATTAGTTATTTGAGGTTAAGTTGTTTTAAATTTTGTTTCTTTCAATTTTAGACAATAATAAAAATGTGCGATAAGCCATATGGTTGGAGAATATTCAACGAAGCACTTTCCAATAATAAATTTGATTGTGATGTGATCGATTTATATAAATTTGTACTGAATGAATTGAAAATTAATTTAGATCGATTTGATAGAACTGGTAAAATTTCTATATCATTATTAGTACCAATATTGTCGCAATCATGGACTGGTTGGGACTTTGATTGTCAACAAGAATCGTTAAAATTAGAACAGTTCAATAAATTTATCAAATATTTAACTGAAACTATTACAGAAATTATTGATAGAGAAGGAGATGATTTAAAGAAATCAATGAATAGTAATAGAGAACAAATAAGTGTTGAAATACCACCAAAATTTTTAAATACAATGATATTTACAAATCGAAATAACGATGTTATATATAAATATCATATCGAATTACCATGGAAAAAATTAAAGATATCTGAATTTATTAATTGGCCATATGTTGGTGTAACTTATATAAGTAAAGATTTATGTTTCACTAGAAATGTTTGTATCGATTATCAACGTTACATAAGTCCAAATAATCATATTAAATATCAACAGAATTGTGATGATGTTTTAGAAGAAGCTCAGTTATTAACATCAACAGATTCACGTACTATATTAACTTGTAGTATTTTAGAGACTTACGTTGAGCAATATTTAGAAGCTCTGAAATCATCAAAAATACAGGTACATATTAAAAATTATCATGATTTTAATAATAATAGAGCATTTTCTTTTAGGTGCCAATGGAGCGTTTTACTGAAATTTCAACAATTTTAGAACATTTCATTAAAGACATAAAACATATGAATGTCCAACCACCATTAAAAACAATAGCAACGAATACAAAAATACGGTTCCGTTTGAGTACACAATATGTGCGTAATAAGAAATTATCAAAAACTGAAATGCAAAATTTACAACAACCAAAGAATAATAATAATAACAATAATGATGAACAACAGAATATTGGTTTTTGTGAAATTCTAACGCCGAAAATTGAATTATTATTAAATTATTTTCATGCTAATTTAAAAACAACACAACCGGAAATTTTCGATATTATCAAAGATTGTGATAATGAAGAAATTGATATATTACCAAAAATTCAATATAAATGTTTATATTGTAATGTGGATTATCTCAAAGCTAATTCATTAGAACAAATTTTATGCCATTTTTATCAACAACACAAGATGGAGCATCCGGTACGTTGTATTATATGTAAACGTGCTTTCGAATTAGATAATCTATCAATGTGTCGTTGGAAGCATCTATGTTCAAAACAATTCACTCAAGCCTAATATTTCAGTTTTCCTCTATTATTATTATTATTATTTGATATTGACAAGTTTATTGTTTGACTCATATAACAAATAAATGATAAATGCGTTAGCTTTTTATTTTATTGTGTCACTTTAAAATTGTTTTTTTGTAAATAATGATGGCATCCATGAACGTGGTTTCGATTCATTTTCTTTTTTTGCAGCATTTTGTTGTTCCAACATTTCCATTAATTGTTTTTGTTTTTCACGAAACGCCTCAATTGGATCATCATAATTACTATAATATTTCAACACATCACGTACATCTTCTATCTCATTATCGACTATTGTTTTCAAAAACATTGATAGATCAATTAATGATAGATCATTATCATTACCATCCCAACGTTTAATTTTCAATAAATTCTCCGGATTGAATTTAACATTATTTTCATTCCAGTCGATTACAATAACTTTACTTAAGTCACGATTCAATTTGTCTAAACTTTTAACGTGATGACCGCCAGTAAAATGGGTAGCATCACGTACTAATTTATATGATATAACATTTTTTGGATCGATGGCTTCAATCAATGGAAATACAGTCATACCTTGTTCAGCCGTATAAACAACAATTTCATAATAGCCATGTAACGATTCTAGAAAATATTCTAGAGCGGGCCGCTTTTTGAAGCGCCAACCAGTATTATAAGTCCAATCTGGATGTACTAAAACATCCGTTAATTCTAAAACTAACGTATATTTCGGCTGTAAATACGGATATTTCAATGGATCCGGTAATAATTTATCTCTTGACGGTTCTTTAATTAATCGTCGATAATTGTCCAATTCACGATATGTACGTAATAAATATTGTTTCCATAATGGTAAATCAGATAAATCATCAATTATTGGTTGGCCATTACGATCTGTCTCTGGTGATCCTAATGATATAATCAAATATGAACCAATGCATGTGAATGATATACCAAAGAATATTAATGTTAATTTCATTGTACGCCATGATGCTTCACGCTGTTTGCGTGTTTCTTCGTCATCATTTATTGTTGTCGTTGTTTTATTCTTAATTTCATCAGATTTCTGTAATAATTCATCCAATGGTGATGTTGACGTACGTTTCTCTTTTAAATCATCACTAAATTTTTTTATCTGTAAAACAACACAATTTGGTTTTATTAATAAATTTGGTGAGTTTTTCAATAATAACGAATGTGATTCTAATTGAATTAATTTCGGAATTTTTCGCAATTGACGATATGAACAACGCAACATTTTTAGGTTATAGAAACAAATTTGAGGTTAAATCATACTACGAGCAGTTCCACCAACTTGATTCAAAAAACATGTGGTTTATATAATAATTGAAAACCGTTAAAACGATAAATAACCAATAGATTCCTACAAAATCACTCAAATTTATTTTCTGCGCTATTATTTTAATCCTACTATAATTAATTTAATATTATTTTAGTTTGATCTAGTTATGGATTGAGGTTGGTAGTAGCAATAAATGACAATCGCACGTTGTTATATCTTAACCTAAATTTTCTAATTGTTACATTTCTTCTTTTTAAATAGAATTTTGTAAAAAATGGATAGTGATCATGATGAAATAAATGGTGATATTATTGAGGAGGTAACAGAAGAACGTGTTGATAAATTAGTCGATAAAGTGCTACGTCTAAATAAATCGCAAAAAATTCGAAAACCATCCCGTACAGAACCAGCATTAACAATATCTGAATTTGATTTAGTTAAAACAGCTAATAAAGCTAATGTACAATTACATCAATTAGCACGTACATTAAATCGTCAAAAAAATCATACGAAAATAACGAAGACTTTAAAAAAAGTTAAAAAAGCCAAAACATTACCGAAACCATTAGAGAAGCCACAAGCTGAACGTATAAATCGTAGTATTGGTTATGAAAAAGCACGTTTAGAATTAGATAATTGGGAACCGATAATAACTTCGAATCGTGTATCGACTGATTTGAAATTTCCATTAATTACAGATATAAAATTAAATAATAACGAACGTGAACAGATTTTAAATCGTTATCGTTTACGATCCGATCTACAACAAGAATTAGACAAAATCGAAACGTATAAAATTGATGATGGAACAAATAAAACAGATGATACAACATTAACAATGCAAGAAATTTTAGAACGTCGTAAAGAAGTTGCAAAATTACGTGCATATCAAAGTTATCGTGAAGCGAAATTACGGCGACAAAATAAAATAAAAAGTAAGAAATATCATCGTATACAGAAGAAGGAACGTTTAAAACAAAAAATTAAAGAATTTGAACAATTGCAAAAGATCGATCCGGAAGCTGCTTTGAAAAAGTTAGAAGAAATCGAACGGGCTCGAGTTGAAGAACGTTTCAATTTAAGACATAAAAATACAGGACAATGGGCTCGAAATCAACAAATCCGAGCCAAATACGATAAAGACGTAATTAAAGTTTTTCTTTTAAAATATAAATCAATAATTCCGATTGTTTTTTTTTTTCAATTCTAGAGTCGTAAAGTTTTAGCAGAACAATTATCATTAAGTAGAGAATTAACGCAAAAAACTCAAATTCAAGAGAGTGATTCCGATAAGGAGCAACAAGAAGAAGAAATTGAATTAGCTTCAGAAAATAATCCAGATAATCCATGGATAAATGGTATAAAACCTTCCAAAGAAATCGCAGATTTTGTTGGCGATTATCGGAAATTTTGGAATGAACAAAATCGAAAATTGAACCAAGACAATGATGATGATAGTAAAATAGACGAAAAAATGGAGAAAGAAATCAATGATATTGTTGAAAGTGAAAAAATTGTAGAGAAAAATGAGAAAGTTAAGATTAAAGGTGAAATTGTGAAGAAAAAGAAGAAACCTATAGAAAAGCCAGAAATAAATAAAAAAACTTATGATGATGATGTTGGGGAAATTGATGAAATATTTGATAAATTAGAGAATAAATTAGAAAAACGTATGTTGAAAAATTATGAAAAATTGAAAAAAATCACAAACACAAAAAAGAAAAATGTCAAAATTATTAATAAAGAGAAATTTAAGAGTGATTTATCGATGCCTTTACAAAAAAAACGGCCTATAATCGATGAAAAAATGGACGAAAATACAAACTTAACTCCAGATGAAACTCAAAATGATAATATCGAAAAATTAAAAACAATTTTAGAAATAGAGCCACAACAAAAAAAATCAAAACAACAACAAGTTGATCCAAATAAATTTATTAATTCAAAAATAACAAATTTACCTAATGAATTGCCGGATATTTCAACAACTGATGATAATGAAGAATTATTAAATCAACAACATGATTTAATGTTGGAAGCATTTCAAGATAATGATCTAGTTAAAGATTTTCGTAAAGAGAAAAAAAATGAAATCGATAAAAATAAACCGAAAGATATAAATTTAGTATTACCAGGTTGGGGACAATGGGGTGGTAAAAATATAAAAATTAATCGTCGCAAACAACGACGTTTCATAATAAAACCACCACCGAAATTGAAACGTAAAGATGATAATCGCGGTAATTTGATAATTAATGAAAGTGCCCAAAAGAAAATCAAACAGCATTTAATTAGTGAAATACCATTTCCATTCAAAACTGTTAAAGATTTTGAAGCTAGTATACGTGCACCGATTAGTCAAACATTTGTACCGGAATCGGCATTTAAACGTCTAATTAAACCTGATGTTGTAACGAAAATTGGTACGATCATTGAACCGATGTCGAAAGATGTTTTATTGAACAAAAAGAAAAAATAAATTCCATTCTTTTCGGTTATTTCTACTATTAGAATTTTATTTAAGCAAAATCAATATTTCCATGGTAATTTCCAAATAACTTCCTTCAATTTTCCTTAGTATTTTAGAAATCATGTCGGAAACAGAACCGAAATGTGAATGTGATCCAAATAAAAAAGATGAAAATACAGTTCAAAATGATAATAAAGATGAACATCCATGCTATTTACCACAACCGGACGATGGTAAACCACAAGCAATCAAAGGAGAAATGGGACCAATTGGACCATGGGCTACCGGTCGTGTTGATTGGTCACCATTAGCTGGTTTAACTGGTACACGTCCAGTTGTTGATAAATATACAATAACACGATATAGTGAAGCTGAATCGAGAAATCATATAAAAGATTTACTTGATTTTGTTGAAAAATGTCAAATCAAAGCTAATACGTATGGAAAATTCCCAATTATCTAAATGCCGTCTGGTAGTTTGAATACTTTTTCAACATTAAAACATAAGATGGCGCTTATTATAAATATTTTATTTATTATTTTGCAATTTTCCACAGGTCCGACTATAATGCTCGTCAATTCATCAAACAAACATTGACAAATATCGATAAAGCACAACAGGATACAACAAATAAATTACTCGAACGTGAACAAGAGGTACATCGTTATAAATGCGAATTAGAACATGAAATTGAAGCAATGACAGAAGAGATAACAGTTACCCAATCGGAACGGCAACGTTTAAAAGCGGCATCAAGAGTTTTATTATTGCCTGAATCGATTGTTGGTGAATGCTTAGATCGACGTACAGGCCGTTTAGATTCTGAATTAGTACGTGATGCTGTTGAAGAGGATTTAATAAAAGAATTATCACTAATTGGTTCGTTACGTGATAATTATCAACAAACATTGAAAGATCTTGAAAAACAGTTGATCGAAAATCAATTAGTTAAACAACGTTTAGAATTTGATTGGTCAGATAAAAAAGTGGCCGATGAAATTGATGCTGTTGGTTGTTCATTAAATAATACATCGAATATTTTGATGTTCAAACCCGGTTCTGTTATACTTCCATCCGAGTTTGTTTTCTTTTTTTTTTCAATAAAGTTTTTTTGTTAATTATTGTTAAATTTCAGTCAATCAACACCCGATAATTG
>JAZBGX010000768.1:0-16840 GCA_037414775.1 Zonitis immaculata | reverse complement strand
GTCGTTTTTACCAATACGTGCTAGACTTGTTAACTTGATTTTTCTCTCTATTCCAGAACAACAACCACAACAACAACAACAACAACAACAACAACAAAAGAAACAACGTAATGCGGCTGAAATCAATGGACGGACCTTTGTCCATTCATAATGGCAATACAGATGATATTTTAAATTCACCAAAACGTTTAAATACAATACAAAATAACAACTTAAACTTTACCTCGACTACGACAACAACAACAACAACAACAAGAGTAATAAATGGTAGAGATTTGTTGGAGACAAATGAACAGAATTTGTTGAACAACATCAACAGCACTAAAGATAGAGTGCAATGGTGCAATTCTGCACAACAAATAGAGAAACGACATATAATAACAAACAACGTAAACAACAGAAATCAATTGTTGAATATCAACAACACACTGGCGGCTTCGTTACGTGCAACGAGGCACGGAACGGCCTCGTCTATTTATTCCGAGTCCTCACCAGATGATAGTCTACTGGAATACGAGGGTAATAATGTTATTGAAAAAAATAAAGAATTATATATAATTACAATTTTACTTTCAGATATACAACAGAATATATCATCAGCTGAGACTTCGCCACAAGACGAAGACCATCCGTTCGATTTGTCCGATAGTGAATCATCTGAAGAGAGTAATTTGAGTAATGGTGCGACACTTCAACGTCGTGGTATCGTTAATCCGAATTATCCCGGTTTTCAACATTTAGCACACACATTGGATTATGGTATTAAAACATCATCAGACACAGATTTTACTGATGATGAATTCGAATCAATTACAAAACTTGACGCTAACAATATCAACAATAATAATATAAATAATAATAATGACGATAATAATAATAATAATAATAATAATAATAATGATGATGATGATACAGTTTATCGAATTGATCATATTGATAGCGTGAATCGTTTAGATAGTGTCGAGAATATACAAAAAGTATTTTATGATAAGCCAGTATTTGATATAGCTGAACAATGTTGTTGTAGTAGTGGTGGTGAGGAGAATCGCAGTCCTTGCGTTTCCGAAACCAGTGCTAATTCGACTCAAGCTACAAGTGATGAAGATACAGAAATCAATTTATCACAACAACACGAACAACATCGACAATCATCATTATTATCATCGCCATCAGTTGAATTTAATATTAAAACTGACGAGGAATTGGTTCAATTATCGCAAAATCAACGCAATATCATTGGTGATTTTCAACAAGAAATCGAACAGGAATTTGGTAAAATAACATTGGAAACAAATAGCAACGAATTACCATCATTAGAACAAGCTGTTGTTCAAGAATTAGAAGATACAATTGAGAAATTGAACGAAACAATAAATTTAGAAACGACAATCTCATATAATATTGAACCGAATTTAGAGAAATTATCACCAACCAAACAATTACCGCCACCTTTAATATTGGAAGATAGTGAGACAATTAAAACAATGGCTCTAATTGATGGCGGATCGAATAAATTACAAACGAAAGTGTGCGATGCATTTTTATCGAATGCCCAAGAAAATCTATCAATAATCAAAAATACGACTTATGACAATAATACTAATGATTTAATTAAAACAACTGAAATTATATTGAAAGATTCGAATCGTCAATTGGAAGAAATCGAAATACAATTAAAGAAGATCCGTTCCGATACTAAACAATACCAAATGGAAATTGAACATGTCGAGAAATCCAATAAAGAAGATATAACTAGTGAGTATAGAGAGAAAGAGGAGGATAGTACAATACCGAGGAAGAAGGAGAAGATTGATTATTATATGAACAAACGGCGAAATTATAATCAGAAATTTGGTAGTTTGATAACATTTCCACGACGCGAATTCGGTAATCGGAATCGTGATTTGCTCAATAGGCGATCGGTACCAATTGTTAAAGAGAAGAAACGGACACAACCCGAATTTTTAGGTAAGAACTAACGAGAAGATTGAGATTTTAATTTTTTTTTTGGAATACGACAGTCGTATTCTCCAACCAACAATGATCTCCATTACTACATTATATAATGATGATTATTTTTTGTAATTTTCCGCCGACAATTTGGTGGGTCGCTGTTTGTGTAGGTGGTTGTTCGTCCTTTTTCCTTCCACATTTCTCTCTTGCTCACAATTTCAAATAGTGTTTTAAAACTATATATTAATTTAGCTCGTCTGTACTTATTAGTTAATGTTATACATTTATAATGTGTTTTAATGGATATCAAGTTTCTAATTTATAATATGGTGTGTTGTTTAATTATTGTCATTTAGGAATTTTTTCTATTGAAACCGTTGCCATTTATTGGAAAATATTCTAAATAAATGGAAAATTATCGGATAAAAACGGAAAAACTGTCTGTTACAGATGGTTTCGATGTTTACAATATCGAAACGGCAATGCCCAAAATTGATTTAGAAGCAATCGAATCGCACTTAAAGGCAGCAAGAGAAGAGGAGCGAAGGGTGAGTGTGAGCTTCTTTTATTCCAATTATAGAACATTTAACATAATTTATCTGTTATTATTTTATATATTGAGTATTATTATAATCTAGATCACACATTCAACTATATAGAGTTTATAGTTTTATTTATTTAGCGCAATGATGTCATAAATATATATGAATATGAACTTGAAATATTCGGATATATGGTGAACTTGTACTATAAATTCAACTTCCATCAACATCATCTAGTTTAATAATATTCTGTTTACACGAAACATGTGTTTATCTTCCTGGTAATGTAAATTTATCTTTAGTGTTTGTTGTGGAAACAGTTGGAGGTAAGGTGTAAGATGATGATGATGATGATTGCATGTTGTGGTTAGATGGAATTTAATTAAAACTCAAAATGTTCAAATTCAATATTGTATTCGTCAAACAAATCATAATCCATGTTTATCTATAGAATTTTTTATAAGTCCATCATCTGCTCCAAAATAGAGTTGATTATCTGAAAATAGTCATTCTTAGATTGGTCATGGTTATTGGGAAAGTTGTGCAATTAGTATCTGATGATAACGATCAATGTTGCTATATTATCTCTCGTATTCCTGTTGATAACTTTTATTAAGTTATCGGATAAATCTAAAAATAGTTATATGGGAATTTGTCGATTATGGATATATAAAGTCGTGAAAATTGCCGAAATTATCCGTTTTGCGTTTAGTAAATAGACCAAATCTGATCATTATTTAGAAATTTATATCTTTATTAAGTCATAAAAATGTCATAAAATCAATAGAAATAGACATTGGGATGTGATCATAAACGGCTATAAAAATCGAAAAATACGAAAATATGTTGCTAATAAATTATTGACAGAAAATCTGCTTGAAATTATTAATTATTCGTGCTCATATAAAATAATCGACTAATACCTGCAATTACCTATGATAATAACAGTATTTTACTTATTACACCTTTGAGCAAAAAATGTATCTTTAATAGCAATGAGCACCTATAACCATCGAATGGGTACTTTTATAATGACGTAAAGTGTTAAATTATGTTATAAATTTATTATAATACCATTAACTTGTAGAATCATTCTCCTCAAGGAGCAATTTCTTCTGCCACTATACTACTTGTCAACCTATATATGTAGATAAATTAATTTTTTTCCCTACTTTTTCTAAATGAATAATGAAGACGAAGATTGCTCGTTCGCATTGCGGATATACGAACAATTGCTAATAAATAAGGATTGATAATAGAAATATTAAACTTCCTCTTGAAATTGATTATATATTTATAAATATTTATTATTACAAAAATTATAGATAACTTATCAGTCGTATACCTGTAATTTGGTCGACAGGTGTATTATATATTTTATTTAATATATCAGTTATTTCCACCAACGTTGACTTATAATTTATTTGTTAGTTTACAAAAAAATAAAATGATGGACGAGTATTTTATCGAAGAGAAACATCCGTTTTATGAGCGATTAGCAATTGATCCAATGTTATCCGATCGCCTATTATTACAGGTAATAACAATAATTTAATTCTAATGATTAAGCAAAAAAATTAATAAAATTGTTAGATATCTGTAATAGGAGAAAATGGTGGAGTTTCCACCGCGCGCTATATTGCGCAAAAAATTGGCGTAATTGAATTGTGTTTTCTAAAATTAAAACATAAACAAGACCATGTTTTTTAGTGAATTCATTGAAAAAACAGTCCAATTCAGTTGCAAATAAATATGTTTGTTTATCAAAGACAATAAATTATTTTGTCTTTGATTCTACTCGGTTAATCCGAAATATACAGAGTGTTTCACCATATTGTTGGGCGTTAACACGGTTTCTCTAGCTGTATGAGAAATTATTTTTGCATTCTCTCGAATCATCAAGTGTTTGTTTCCTTAATTAGAACGCGAACAAAAAGGCTGTATGCCCCTATCAATGATGAAACATTCCATATTGTACTTAATATTAATATTTACATTGCGCATTTACATTTTCATAATGTGGATGAAATGGAACAGCTGGAAATTATTTCAAATTGTCTAGTAAAGAATTTATTAAATAAACAAAATAACAAAAGCCTATAGAGAGAATTATTAGAAAATCCATATAAACTGTACACATATAGGTATGTATGTATGTTGTACATATGTATAGATATAGAAACTGTAGGGTTGGTTAATAAAATATGCATCTTTATAACGCCATTGGGAAATCTGTGGAAATTTATACTTATTTATTCGAATAAAAAAATTGTATGGAACAGAAACAAAAGATTTCTATGTTATTTCTACATCTATCGTGCAGTTATTTAAAAAAAAAAAAACTAGGTACTTAAATGATAATAGAAAACATTCTGTAATACAAAAATATGATATTATATGGCCCCCTTTAGTTATTATTATTATTATTATTATTATTAGTTAATTATCTTTTATTAAATATTTCTAATTCAAAAATCTAAATTATATAGATAAACAAAAAAATACAAGAAATATAAATTGAATCCATTTGATTATTTGAACCGTGTCGAAAAAGTGAAAATACCATTACTCATTATCCCCGTTGTTTGTTTAATATACGAATCCGTTCTCAATTTTTCCAAACAGTCTAATTGTAAAAAAAAAATCCCACAACAATTACGATTTCACGAATTTGTTAATAAATTTTTTCCAACCAAATCAAACGAATACAACTCAATATATATGTGTGTATATATATATATATATATAGTTGTGAATTGATTGATAACTAAAATTATAAATATATATATATATATGGACAATTTATTATCGCATTATATCCGGTTAATAAATATATCGTTTTCGCGTATTGTTGGCGGTGTTTATTTTTTGTGTCATATATTATTTTGTTAGTGAATACATCTCGCTTATCAATTGTGTAATGACGTCGTTAAAACGTAAAAGACATTACAAGAAAGACAGTTCATATCTTTTGGACCTCTATACGTTGACATTCGACGAGGACGAAACGTTGGAAAGTTTAGATTTAACTGTAAGTTAGTTTTTTTTCAACTAAACAGACAAAAAAATCTTCCAAATAGTATTGATAATAAATATAGAAATTCTTTTCACGTTCTAAATAATAATTAGATATAATTTATTTAGGATCGATCCGTTTCTATACTGTACATAAACTTTTATCTACAAAAATTAGCTCGAAAGAGAGTCAAATATGCGTAAAATGAGGCGCTCTTTGGACAAAAAATTCATACTTGGATATATGTCAATGTAATTTTTTTTGTAAAAGTTCCACCTAATTGCGTTATTACGTTGAAGAGATTTTTTTCAACAAAATCAATACGTCAAACTAACATAGAATCTACATAGTTTGAAATCATCAGTTAAGATGCAAATTTTGGTGTAGAACTTGTCCCCATATTTTCTATAATAACAATATTTGAACTTCTTCAACAAAATTTTTCTTTCCTTCTTCAAATAGGACAATACGATAGAAATTATCATCAATCTAAAGTTTATCAGTGTTCTTTTTTTTATTGCAAACAGATCTCATTTTGATTTGTTACAATTTGTATATTAAATTTAAACTGAAAGGTTTTGAATATTTCGCGCCATCCACCTTTTCCGGTTGTTAATCACATAACCTTAACGATTGACAGGTGTTGTCTCGATTTTATCGATCTTTATCTAATAATCGATTTATGTATATAACTATCTCTGTTTAATAACAAACAAAAAAGAACTATAATAAAAGCACCATTAAACATGTGCCAGCTGCAAAATCGAAAAAACTTTTCTTTGTGTTCCTATAAGAATTCTTCAAGAAAGAAGTAACTTTTCACAAAATACGTTATTTGTAATAATTTGCGTAACAATGTTCGATAGTTTATTGAGTGCCATAAAGAATCAAACCAACAACTTGGGTGATATTGTTAAAACGAAATCAAGACAAATTGCATATAATATCAATTCATTAAAGAGTCATTTTGGTAATAGTAGTCGAAAAAATAATCGTACAACATATTATAGTATCGTACATCGTGATGATGATTATTATGATAATGATTATTTATCACCAAGAGCCTATTCTATGACAACATATAGTATCGATTATAATTCGGTTAATGAAAATATGGAGTGGTTTCCTTATGTTCCTCCTTCGTACGATGAACAAAATATTGTCGATCGATTTGTTCGCGTTATAACAATCGATGATGATTCATTCAATGTAAGATTAACAAATACAAGAATTTTATTTTATTACTTCAATATGAGTTATTGAAAAAGTATTTGTTTTTTTTTTTGTTTAATAGAGACGTACCGATAGAGAGGAGATAAGGCGTCGTTTAGCTATGGGTTCTGAAGATGATTATTATACGGATCGACCTGGTAGGAAGCCCAGTTTACAAGCTAGACTTCAAAGTGGTATAATTTTTTATTCCTCTATCATCTCCCTATGGAATTATAATCGAATATTTCAGGTATGAATCTTCAAATTTGTTTCATGAATGAAACTGTATCAGACAATGAAAGTCCAAATTCGGACAATGAAGGTCCTTTAACAAATTCAAAACAACCAAAGACATCACCAAAGAATCTAACAAATATAAAATCATCATCACCATCATTAACATCAATAACACAACATTCACAATATTATCAAGATAAACTCGATGATTTACAACAACAACAACAACAACATCCAATCAGACCTGCAACATTATCAATTGGTCAACCATTATTACAACCAGTAACACAACCAATGACTGAAACTGATTTCTTTACACGACAAGCTCGTTTACAAACAGAAGCACGAATGGCTTTAGCTCAAGCTAAAGAAATGGCACGCATGCAAATGGAGGTAATCAAATTTTAAACGTATCAACAGAATTAAGGTTATGTCGTATAATCAATAATTCTGTAAAAATTGCACAAGGTTATGCGTATTATTTGATTCAATTGTTTTTGTTTTTAGATTGAGAGACAGCGTCAGAAGAAGAGTCCAATTACAGAAATGGTACGTCATAGTTTAGAAAAAGTTGGTATACCATTTCCTGAAGAGAAACGTCGTTTATCTAGGCAAATTTTGACTGAAATGAATGTAGCCCAATTACAAGTGATTGTTAATGATCTTCATACACAAATTGAAACTTTGAATGAGAATTTAGTTAAATTTCTAATGGAACGTGATGATTTACATATGGAACAAGATTCGATGCTTGTTGATATTGAAGATTTGACACGATATTTGTACGCTTCCATTATATCAAATTAATTTAATTGAAATTAATTATTATTATTTTTAGGGGTGCAAAAGAACAAGTTTTAAAAGAACAAACTTTCAATGCATCATCAGTGTCGAATAATAGTAATAATATAGCGCCCCCATCGCCAGCCCCTTCTTCGCCATTATCCGTATTAAATAGCAGTGTAAAACCCCATTTACATAGGATAGCTAGTCTTGTTAAGAAATAACATAATCATTCATATTAATTGATTATCAATCAATATCGTCATTGTACATAATTTTTTCGTAACTATTCGCCTTATATGGCTTCACAATTTGTAGAACCTATAGATGAATAGTTGCATTTTTAGTTTATCGATTACATTTTGAGTACCGGTTTGTTTCTTCTTCATTTGAAAATACATTTGAACGTGAATGGTGACTAATTTTCTAGCATTTGGATGAGATATAAAATTTAGACAATTTATCTATTCGATGTAGCGATATTATTTTTATAATTGATTTGTAGTTATTTATTTTTATACTTTTGACATATCGGTAGTTGATTTTAGAGAGCAGCATTTCTATGATAAGCTTAATCAAATACCTTGTTTGTCTAATTCTCGATTTATTTATAATGGTTTTGTTAAAATATTCCAAAATCAGTACTCGTTAACTTTGTAATATTCGACAATATTTGAATCTCTACGAACTTAATTCAGTTCTCTCTCTCTCTCTCTCTCTCTCTCTCTTTATGATATCAAATTGTGTAAATTTACATACGACTGAAGCTTATCTTTTGTAAATAATTAATAGTATATATATGTAGAAATACGTACCTATCTCTTTAAATATCATTTATTAAGAGAAATTGAAATCAAGCTTTTGGAAGTTGATGTTTAAAAAAAAAACATTATTACATTTGAAATGTTTTCGTCTATTTGAAGAGGTAGTTCTCTTGCCATGTTGTAGGTTTTAGTGAATATTTTCAAATAGCTTCAAATTTGATTTATTATACGTAATTTTATTTTTTCTGCAAAATGTATATCAATGTGCCATAATTTTAACAATTGTTTAAATTACAGCACATTATTTTGTTTTAAAGACTGCACATTTATCCAAAGGAAATTCAACGTAACATTATTATTATTATTATTATATCTATTATTTCTCAATAACTATCAAAACGTTATTTATTGTAATTGAAAAAAAAAAGTCAAATCATTGTGAATACAAAAAAAGAAAGCTTAAATAAAACTACTCTCCTTAAAACTCTCACATTCATACCTAAACATTATTTACAAACTTATTCAGAAACAAATAATCAAGACAATAATTAGTTTAATTTAAAAATACAGAAACACAAATGTATATAGTAAGACATTTATTTTCTTCTTTGTCCACCACCACCTCCAGCTAAGATTGTTGCAATTCTAATGAAAATATTCAAAACATCCATATAAATCGAGATCGAACTAAAATAATTATTTCCGAATTAGAATAATCTAATTGTAAAATTGAAGGAAAACAATATACTCACGCATTAATTGGATCATACGGCTGAACACCATATAGTTTCGGTTGTGCTGGATACCTTTCAGCTTGGGCTATAACACGTTGTGTATCGAACAAAAGAAATGCAGAGAATAATAATAGACCGCCATATATCGAGATTGAATATAAACCGGCACCTAAAGCTGTAGTTGGTGGTAAGAACATACTACCAACTGATGATGCAAATACAACACCTAAACCCATTGCTAATGGTGCTCCCATATTCAAAAATTTCTCACTTGGTGCACAAATCTAAATTAAAAATAAAATAAACTTTATATGATGATTTACCTATTAGAAATGTTTGATTTACCGCAATTGTACTAAGGCCACCAACAACACCAGCTGTATACCAAGCAGCTCTTACTAATAATGGACCACCCATAAAACACATTGGTGCTAAAACGGCTCCCATTACAGCTGTATGTAGGAGCCAAGTCATTTGTTTAGGTCCAAAGCCTTCTTCATATGGGATACCACGACACAACATTCCAGTACCCATTATAGCTCCAAATGTGATAATTAGTCCCATCCAACCATTTTTCGTAACAATATTCATAACTGCTGGTGAACGGAAAGCAGCCATTGCACTAGCAGCTGTTACTGCTAAACCGCCACCCAAATACAAGTAAGTCGCTTTTACACGTTCTTTGACGTATTGTGGCCATAAACTGAAATTCACCAAATGTAATATTAGGAATTAGTTGGATTGATTTGAAGATACGTACTGTGATTGTTCCAAAGTGCTAGTTTCTGATGATAATCCTAAACCATAAAAAGCTAAGGCACCAATACCCAAAAGTGATCCACCAGCTAACGCACCTCTACCTAACACAAAAGCTACAAAAAAAAAAACCAGGTCAATTCCAAATCATTTGATCAATTATTATCGAGAATTACGTGTTCCGGTCGTTGGGGCCATAGCTTTTTCACGTAATGTCGTCCTTCTTACGACTCGACTAGCTGTATCACGACCATCTTCGGCGAATGTACGTAAAACTGATTGACTTGGAAATTGTTTTGTTAGAGTTAATCGAGCTATTGGACCCCGACATAATCGGGAAACATTCAATAGTGCTGACATTTCTGGAAATAATATTTTTTTTACAAATAACAATCGGAAAGTTCTAGAATTTTGAGGTTATGTAATATTAGATTTGTGCAATATTTAGCAATAAATTAAATTATTTGGATTTTATCAATTTTCCATGGAATAATAAACTTACTTTTGGAATTATAAACTAATTGCCACCGGAATTTGGATAAATTATGAACTCTTTCGGCTTTTAGAACTTTAATTGCGTTTCATAACAAGACATCAGACGTTTGCAGACGCAGACACTTGTTTTCTGTTTCGTTTTTCTACAGCTGCCTTCGTTCGATTAAATGTAGCGCATGTTCCTTTATTGGAAAAATTCCATTTGCTGAACCATAGAACATAGTCCTATAATAGTCTCTCTTCTCTGGTTGAACTATAAAAACCATTGATTTCTATTATATATAATGGAAATCAATGATAAAAACATTTATCAGTTCATTTTTAAGCTCATTTCTTCATACTTTTAAATAAAAATATAAATTTTATTGTTACTTATTCTAAAGTTACATGAAAGTTTACTATAATAATAATAATTATATAACAAAAAATATTTACAAACTGTGAAGGCATTTCAGCAAACTTGATATGTAATTTTATGTGTTTTCATATATTCAGATGCTACTTCTTGTAACCAATCACTTTCAACTGTTGACAATATTCGTAAATAGCATTTTGTGGTTTGAACAATTTCTGTAAATAAAACCAAATGTGGTTGTTGGCCATGTAAAACTGAACTCGGATGTATAGAAACTGTTTGTCTTTTATCCAACTGTAATTTTTTAAAAAAAATGTACTCCTATTATAACAACAATATTTTAGCTTAATTTACCGTTATATATTGTTTTTCTTTGTGCAATTCCGCCACATTCATAAACATTCCACTAAGCAAACATTTCCTAACTTGGTCCATTTGACTACCACACGATGAAATAGATAATTTACAATTTTTACAAATATCTTTCAATTGTGCACGAACCTCAACAGCTTGTAAAATATTTCGCATATTAATATAATGTTCATGACACCAACTTCTTCTATTATTTTGTCCAATATTTGCAAATTCCCGATAAATATTCAATAATGTTATATGATCACCATATGGAGATGCGAATTTCCTACGAACATTTTCAGCTTGTTCACGTCTACTTGGTGGACTTAACAATATCGATTCAATACTCAATAATGAGATAATGGTTAAAATTTCTTCTAAACAATTGTAATTCATTGCTGATAGAATAATTTTACTAAATCTTGGATCTAATGGAAATTTCACCATTTGTTTACCTAAATTTGTTAAATAATAACTATTATCATTATTTTCAACAGCTCCCAATTGCTTC
Source organism: Zonitis immaculata (assembly GCA_037414775.1). Lineage (NCBI taxonomy): Eukaryota > Metazoa > Arthropoda > Insecta > Coleoptera > Meloidae > Zonitis > Zonitis immaculata. The sequence continues at coordinate 5,128 of JAZBGX010000768.1, read as the reverse complement.
AATTGTTCGAATGCTGTTAATATCGCTTCATCAGTTGGTTTATCAATAAAATCGAAATATAATGCATTTATATCTAAAGCCAATAATTGTAATACAATTGTAGATAAATTTGAACGTTGTATTTCCGGTACCGTCGATTTTGGCATCATTTCGAATTGTTGTCGTGTATATAACCGATAACAATTACCTTCTGATTCACGGCCAGCACGACCTGTACGTTGACCAGCTTGTTCCTGGGAGATTCGTTGAACTTTTAATAATTCCAAACCAGTTGTTGGATGATACGTTCTAGCTTTCACCATACCACAATCAATTATATATTTAATACCACTTATTGTAACACTAGTTTCTGCTATATTTGTACTTATAATAACTTTGCGTGTATTATCAGGTGCTGGATTAAATACAGTCATTTGTTGTGTACTTGGTTGAGCTGCGTATAATGTATGAACGCGTAAAGGTGGACCTTCGACATCTTTATCTTTTGATAGGAGACGTATTTGATGAGCTACAGATTCAATTTCTTCTTGGCCAGTCAAAAAAATTAAAACATCATCACTAGAACAAATGGTAAACTAAATAACTACGTCTAATAACAACAATTAGATAAAATACTTAGGAGGAGCTTCTCTATGAATTTTAAAAAATGTAGAAATACAAGCTGACTGATAATCATCATAGGAATTTGTAGTATAAAACAAATTTACAGGATAAGTTCGACCTTCTAAATAAACAACTTTACAATTATTGAAATAATTAGAGAAATGATCAACATCCATTGTAGCAGACATTACTATAATCTAGAATAAAATATAATTACTTAATGATTAATTGATTCATCAAATAATTTTACTTTTAAAGGTGCTAAATTTTTAGTTTGTCGAATTTTTTGAGCACTTTTAACAATACCAAATAGTACATCTGTATAAATTGTACGTTCATGTGCTTCATCCAATATAATTACAGTATAATTCATCAACAGCTTATTACCCATCGCCTCCCTTAGTAACATACCATCAGTCATATATTTTATCCGTGTTTTCTCACTAGTTTTATCTTCAAATCTAACAGAATAACCAACTAAATCACCAACAGATTGCTAATAAAAAAAAATTAAAACTTAATAAATTATTAATTATCAATATGTTTTAAATTACTCCATTTCCATATTCCTGTGCTACACGCATCGCAATACTAATAGCAGCTACTCGTCTTGGTTGTGTTACACCAATAATACCATTACCATTTAAACGATCTGAATAAATAAATTGTGGTATTTGTGTTGTTTTACCACATCCAGTCTCACCCAATATTATTAATGTATTATGACGTTCTATTAGTTCTAATAATTGAGTTCTTTTATTATAAACTGGCAATTTCATTCGTTGTTCTTGTATACTCAATTTATTAATATTATTATTATTATTGCCATTGTTTAATTGGAATTTTGTTGTATCTTTATTATCATTTAGTTTGATTTTTTTCGGTAACGTTGGACCATTTTTATTACCATTAACTAATTCTGGTAATTTTGATTTTATTTTAAACTTTGCTATATTCAATTTATTATTACTATTATTATTTATATTATATTTCGAATCTGTATCATCCATTATTGAATTTTAAGGTTAAACTCTATAAACACGTGATAAAATTAATAACCAACTATAAATCCAATCGACATAATTCAATAATAACTATATAACAATTTTATACAATTTAAATTAATTATTACCTATATTTACATGGACAAGTTACAATAATTGTTTAATTATTTAATATCTGAATAATTTCCACCATTATTTGAAAATAAGACGAAATAGATAATTGAGACGTTGCCAAATCAATTTTCAGGACACTACGGTTATATACGTTTTCGTAAATAATTTGGTCATTTATATAAATTAAACGCCAATAAACTACATCTACTGTACTATACAACTACTATAACTGGATTGAATTGATTGATAATTATTGTTTTGTGAATAAGAAAATTAGAAAAAATCTGCAATATACTGAAAAATTAGAAAGTCTAGTACCATTGCAACATCACCATTTGTTGTCATACCAACATTGTTTTTGTCCAATTAACACCTTTAATTTTGAGTAGAAATTTCCCAATTATAACTAGATCTATATGATTGTTCACAATAAATATCAATGTCGTATATTTTATAAAAATTATAAGAGGATAATTAACAAGTTTTAATAAAAATTAGTTATTTAATGGGTAGTTGGTCATCATGAATAAATGACAGTTTTGCCTGTGCCAACTTCACGTTGAACTAGTTCTTTTCCGTGAAAACTGTCGTGTTTGACAGCCGAAAGTTTATTAATTTTGTAAGTTTCTCACATAAATTCATGATTTTCCCAATCACAATTGATCAATTTCCATTATTTTAATTGTCTTTTGTTTGAAATTTTAGATAAAGATGGGTCGCTATGCTCGTGAGCCGGACAATGCAGCAAAATCTTGTAAAGCACGTGGCTCTAACCTAAGAGTCCATTTTAAAAATACTTGCGAAACGGCCAATGCAATCAAAAAAATGCCACTAAAACGTGCTGTTGCTTATTTGAAGAATGTTTTAGCACATAAAGAATGTGTACCATTCCGACGGTTCAATGGTGGTGTAGGTCGTTGTGCACAAGCTAAACAATGGGGTACAACACAAGGTAGATGGCCGAAAAAATCAGCCGAATTCTTATTACAATTATTACGTAATGCTGAGAGTAATGCCGATTATAGCGGTTTAGATGTTGATCGATTAATTGTTGAACATATACAAGTTAATCGTGCTGCTTGTTTACGTCGACGAACCTATAGGGCACATGGTAGAATAAATCCGTATATGTCATCACCATGTCATATTGAATTATGGCTAACAGAAGCGGAAAGTACACCAGAAGCACCGAAGAAAGTTGGCAAAAAGACAGGTGGAAAACCGAAAAAAGATAAAACTGCAGTAGCCACTGCACATTAACAACAATAATAATAATAATAAGAAAATTTGTATTTGTTTGACTTGTAAAAGGAATAAAATCTTTCTTTAAATCATTGATTCATCAATATCCAGTTAGATAATCGTAGAATTTCCAATCATTTACTGTCATTCATTCCAGTGCGATATCATCAATGGAAATTGTTTGATAAAGTTTAATGCCGGAAAATTAGGGCTAATTGGTGTTTTTTTTTTGAAACTGTGATCTCAAATGGATGATGTGCATGTTCAAAAATAATAGACAATTACTTGCTAGCCTTTTATTATTTATTGAAATAATTTACAAGCATTACATACAATTTTTTCAATTAATTAATAACGTAAAGTTTTCAAAATATTATTAACAATTTCGATAGATTCTAAATGTAAAGGATTATTTTTATCCAACTGTTGTGATAAATTCATTACATTACCGGTGAACATATCTAATTCCGACGTGCTATTCTGCAACCAAACTCTCGGTAAAATTAAACTAATCAAACTAACTTTTGATACAGCATCTGTTAATAAACAAAATTTGATAGCACTCAATAAATAACGATTCAATAACAATTTCAATGCTAATTCTTTCAAAATTTTATCGTTCAAAATACCTTGCCAACTGGTAATATTTTTCAACAATTTCAAGCCACTTGCAAATTGTCGTTGGAAGAATGTTGAACGACTTTCAATTAATTTTGGTGTTAACGGTATAAAAACGTCATGTTCTAATGATAATTTCATTTTATGTAAAATTGCATTAAATAGATTGTTCAATGTTTTACTACCAGGATTTAATGTTGGGAATTTTCGAATGTATCGTTGTATGATGCCAATTAAACGTAACGTTTGAGAGTTTGATAATGGATCCCAACATTTATCCACTAGTAATGTTAATTTTGGTACAATAACTTTTTCTATAATGATTGGTAATAGATTTAGATCTGGATCATGAGACAGACTTATTTCCGTTTCATTATTATGTAGCCCATATAAAGCTAATGAACGGTACCAATCTAATTTCTCTATATCGTTAGAGTCATTTAAAGGATCCCAAAATATTAAATCTAATCGTATTAATGGGCTTACAATTTTTGGTAAACACAAAGTAGCGTACGCTTCATTATATGATGTTAAATCTGTTTCTCGCCATTCTTCGAATTTTATTAGAATATTATCAATTGTCGTATAATCATCAATAACATCATTGAAGACTTGTTGTATCTCAGTCTCAATTTGTTCGCGTTCTTTATCAAAACTCAATAAATCTTGTTGAGATATTTCATCGTCACTGGACATACCTTCAACATGTTTAGGTTGTCCGCACAATTCCCGAGCACGTCTACGACGCGTACGTCTACCTTCACGTTCAGCAGCTCGACGTATTTTTTCTTCGTCTTCGGGATTTTTAAGTGTCGTTGTTGTAGTCGCTAACGATTTTTGATTGGTAGCTTCTTCAGCTTGATCACGAACATCTTGTCGACGCCTCTCTATTAACCATCCAGAACGTTTCGAGATTTGTTCTATTGCCCGTTGTTCTAAACTTGTGATAATTTCAATTTTCTCGTCGAAACATTCAACAAGATCTGTAACAAAACCACGTAATTCTTGATAGAATTTGAACCGTTCAGCTGCAATAGGCGCTTTAGTTTTCAACTCATCCAATTCATTAGTGATTTGTTCAATTTCTTCTTGGGTTTGTTCCAATTTTTTATTATTCAATTCACGTGAATTGCACACGTTTTGATAGTGTTCACGTAATTTACTTGCAATCATTTCCGGTGTACGCGGTACACCCGGATCGATAGCTTGAATTTGAGACTGATTCATCTGATTCAATTCAGATTGTTGCATCAATTCAGTATAAATCAATTCAGTTGTTAAGCCACTAGCACCTGTAACACCTTTTCGTATCTGTTGATGTTCCCATTCATCATCAATTTCTTGATCGGAATTTTGTGCAGCTAGAAATTGTTCACGGCGACGTTCTTGATCACGTAATGCTAAATTCACATCCATATCAATACGTTCATCATCACTACCATCATTATCATCATCATGCATTAAACGTCCTTTATCTTCAGGTTCATCGTGTTCTTCTACCGGTATAAAATCGCCCATTTCACGAGCACGTTGACGACGTTTACGTG
>JAZBGX010000767.1:6620-25380 GCA_037414775.1 Zonitis immaculata | reverse complement strand
AAGTTCCATAAAGTGCTAGCTTCATGTGAATCGACAAGTCACCCAGAAATCGACACTAGCGACCTCTAAACACCCCTTTTCGGAAATCATTTTCTCAATTTAGTCTCATAAGAGATGTTGCTCCTTCCTTCTACACTCCATAGCTTACTTAGTGGCTTCTAACCATTCTATATAATGCTTGTATTTATTGCTATATGCAACTAGCAATATATTACTGTATTAATAGTGTCGTACTATTTCATTTCATTAATTTTTCTTTTAGATAAAATAACCTTGTATTCAAATTTTATATTTTTCTATTATATAACAATGATTTATGTTTATTAATTTTTTTCTTATTCAACTTCAAAACAATTTTCAATATTCATGATGCAAATTATATGATAATAATAATAATAATAAGAAATAATAATGATAATAAGAAAAACTTCGATAGAACAATCATTTGAAACAAAAAAATGTATATATAGGACTCGTTATAACCGGTTCTAATTACGTTATAATCCTTCCTAAATTCATTATTATTATCAATTATTATTATTGTTTTTATTTGCTGTTAGCAATCTTTATGGAATATATTTTTTATTGATAAATATTATCGACTATTATTTCATGATTCAGGAATAATGAGACATTAAAAAAACAACAGAATAATTGAAATAAAATTAGACCTTATCGAAACTATTATTTAAATATAAAATTAACTGTAATTTCGCTTGGAATTACAAAAATTGAAAATATAAGAACATTTCAATTTTGTTGTTTTTCATCTAAAGACTGAAATAAAAACGTTCGAATGTATCGTATATGGGGAAAAAAGGTGATGGTCTCAATTTAATTATGACCTTTCAACAATTAACTACCTTTAAAAAAAAATAGTAAAACGTGGGGAAATCTATTGGTTTATTATTATTCTCATCAAGGTCGCATAAAATATTGTTTTTCAATAACACGGGCAAATATAAAAAAATTATAAATAAAAGAAGAACCAATTTTAATTAGATTTATATTTTTTAGAAAAAAAATGTAAATTGTTCCTATTTGAATAGTAAACACTCATTATAATTTCTATTACAAGAATTATTATTATTATTGTCTTTAAGGAAAATTCCTGCCAAACAATTGCAACAATTTTTCTATTCTAGTTATTTTATACTTATTATATTATTGATAAGATAATTAGAGAATGCCGTGATTGTATGCCCATTATATTACCAAGAATTTTGTAGAAATTTCAACATCTATCTATCATTATTTCCAAATATAATTAATTTCAACCAAATTTGTTTTTTTTCTATGAGAGAATATAACTTTTCTTCATTTCTTTTCTTTGGTGAACAAAATTAAAGAGATAGGCGCCAGTTATTGGAAAAAGTAAAAGTTATAAAACATTGTAATAGAGAACTACCTTTGACCTAAAAAAATGCATTTCCAATGCCCACACCCTTGATATTTACAATCTATGAAAGACTATATATATTAGAAAAAAGAAAGCTGAATGGAAACAAATGATGGCGATCACTACATACATATAAGCAGTAACCTCTCTAAATTGACCAAGAAATAATTACCAAATTGTCACCTTTATATTCGATGCATAAACATAACGACATTATTTTTAGTGAATTTAGTCTCTAAATCTAATTGAAACCCACCATAAATTTAGAAGTAATAAATTCAAATCCTTATTACTTCAGGTTTGGAACGGCTTATACAGCGTGTGTCTCGACCACGGTCTTATAGACAGGTCTTGACACTAGTAGTAGTGGGGTGAACTCTTACGTTGTAAGACTTTAGTTACTGAAATTGCCACAAGGAGCGTCTTAGTAGAGGAGGCCAACTGTGCAGGAAAGAGACAACAACTTGGTTGTTGCTGTTGTCTCTTTCTCGCACAGTTGGCCTCCTCTACTAAGACGCTCATTGTGGCAGTTTTAGTAACTAAATTCTGTGCGGGAAAGAGACAACAACCACAAGTTGTTGCTGTTGTCTCTTTCCCGCACAGTCAGCCTCCTCTACTATGACGTTCCTTGTGGCAATTTTAGTAACTAAATTCTTACAACGCAAGAGTTTACCTCTACCAATGATAGTAAGATAGCAGTGTCAAGACCTGTCTATGAGACCGTGGTCTCGACGATTGAGCCCCAACTGTTTTAAGGCTAAACAAATGGAAATTTACATATGGCACTTAACATATATCTACAAGTTTATATCATTTCCGGTTATACCGAAATTTTCATCACCAACATCGAGATCACAGAAAGCTTCTCCAAGCAACTATCTGACTAACGACACTATTTCGTCACTTTGATCTCGTAAAACGCTCATTTGCTCCTACTTTATGATAACATGCGACTATTTACCAACATCCGTTCAGAGTATAGATTGCTTCAAATCGCCCAACGATTCATTAATGTTTATAATGCAATTAGCGATTGAATAAGTCTTCCAGCGCTTACTCAAAGTATGTATGGTATTACGTTCGATGTTATCAAAAAGATTTCCAAGCACTCCACTCATGTGGTAGGCCTTAAAAGTTGCAATAGTACCTTGGTCAAGAGATTGTAGAAGGTATATCGTGTTTGGCGGCAAAAATTCTAGGCAGACGTTTAGCTCTTCAGACTTTGAGAATTTTTTCACTTCTAGAGTTGAACAGTTCTGCGACCATGCAATAAAAATATCACCAGTGGCCATTGATATGTCAAAATACTAGTAGGCGTTCGTTATTTTAATTTTTCAATGTTGAGTGACATTTACACTAAAAGAGGCTTAGTCATTGAGTCCCCAGAAGTGTAAGACGGTATCTCTAGCGGTCTTAAAACCGGATACAACTCTTCTTTCTTTCGATATGAATGGTTTTTTGGCACTTTCTTCTAAATGAATCATGCTTCGTCTGCGTTAGAAACTTGCTCAAGGTTACAACCTGCTTCATCGACAGTTTTATAGAATTTTTCAGAATACTGTTCTACTGCCTTCTTGTTAACGAAAATTATGGCTCCCCCAGTGTAAGAATTTCATAAAGTTTCAGAGTCTCCATTTTCATAAGCTGTGATTTCGTTTCTGATTTTGATTCTCGCCATAGCCCTTTCTACTTTCTCGAATGGACAACTTATCTATTATGAAACTACTTTTGCGCACTGAGAAGCACTTGACTACAGACTAGTGCGTCTTTTTTTGATGAATTGTACTGCTGACTCATCGATGTCAGAAATTCATTTTCCTATTTTGCGTTGAAAATGGACGTATTATGACAGAAAAAAGAGTGAAGAAATTTTTTCACTGCTTTTGAGTGTAGAAATATTGGGGAAATTTTATTTTTTAAAGGTTTTAACAGCGAAAACTCGATTTTTATTTTTATAATAGAAGTAATTCCACTAGATAATCGCATTAAAAATGGAGATTCAAACAAATGAATATCAACTTGACGTATATAAGAATAAAGAATAAAAAATTGGAAATCGGACAGACGGAATTTTCATTTGTTTTATTTGTAATACCAACTCCAATAAAATTCCCTAAATTTAAGGGTTTATTATTATTTTTTAAACAAGGTACAAAGGGATGCAAAATAGGAAAAATAGTATAAAAAATACGTTTCAGAAGTCAATTCCTGCACTTGGCCATTGAAAAACTCGCGCTGCGCGCTCATTTTTTAAACTTGGTCTCGTGCAGGAATTGTCATTTTTTGAAACTTGTTTTTTAATGTACTAAATTTTATCCAAACAGTACAATTTGTGCTTTAATCAATTGCGGTCATTATAGTTTTCTTTTCTCTAGTCCGTTTCATTCTGAGGCAATTTGATTGAAACATACAAAAAAATTGTGCCTCCCGCAATTTAATTTTGTAACTACAGTTCATCCGACAAAATAAAGCCCAAGATGCTAATGAGGCGGAATCAATTTTGCCAATCTGCTCATTTTCGGTTATGTTACTTTTGAAGACAGCACATTCAGACGCGTCCAGCCTTGTTTTGCATTATAAAAATTTATGTATGTATATTGGAATAAATTGGTGATGGTTAATGAATCACTTGAAATGATTCAACGAGACGTTAAACAATTGATTTTGAAGAGTCCTCGTATTTTATAAATTAATGATAGAATTCGAATACTAAACAGTAAAATAACCAAATTTTAAAAAATTAACAATTGAGATTGCGTCCCCTTCCGCACCAACAAGTACTATTAGAAATCAAATGTTTTTAGGACAGCATATAACCAAAACGCAGTGACGTAAAATAGGTGACGATAACGTATAAGCAGAGCCGTTTGAAATTAACCCTCACAGTGTGATTCACAATTTTCAGCAACAGTGTCAATTGAATGGGGAATCAGTTATATAATAGTTGCATTGAAACTTTATTACATTCACTATATAAATCTTAAATAAATTTTAAAAAATATTGGCTTATGCAATGAGAATGAGATGGAAAAGTTCAGTTTTAGAGCATCAGGTACCTACTGAGGTCTGTACAATTATTGGATACCTCTATTATAGCATTATAGAATCTTTCCATTACAGCATACTGCATCACAATGAAATCAATTAGGTATAGCACAATGCATCATAATGAGAACCATTATAACATTGTTATACTCATAGGTCTCTATAATATTATAGATAAACCAATTACAGTTACCATAGTGATATAATAATAGTAGTATATTATTAAAAACGAAATCGGTATTATCGACTGATGGACTGATGGCGTAGTCTATCCATACATGTCAGACAGAAATTTTCATACATTTTTGAAAGAGCAATTGTATGAGATCTTGGATGTTATTCATTTACGAAGTGGCAGATATGATTTGTGTTCTCTTCTAATTTCGCTTCTGGCTTCTCCGTGAGAGATGAGATTAGTGGTTCTTTCTGGAACTAACCCATACCGGAATTTACCACTTTAGAAAATTCTCGTGAATAGCTATTATGTAACCCGGAGCCGAAGTTCCGATGGGTACTATTCGAAAAGCGTGTTTCGAATTGCTTGAGCATCTTATTCTCTTCAGCAACTTTTTTATCTTTACCCCGCTTAGGAAGCACCTCAGGGAAAAATTTTTTGGAAACAATAAGGAAGTAATGGCCGCTGTAAAAATATTTTAGGAGAGTCAAGATAAAGGTTTTTTTTATTTTAAAGAGAATTTGTACTCTAGAGAATTGATGGACCAAGTGTGTTGATTTGTTAGGAGAGTACGTTAAAAAATAGATTATATTTCATGTAATAAACATTGTGTTTTATTTAGATTATCATTACTTTTGAATCACCACTCGTATATGGGTTGTTTTATCTAACAATAATGACTTTTTTATTCAGGATATTGATTATTGATTTGAGACTGCCCAGTATAATGTTAATATGGGTATAATTGTTAATATTGGGTATTCTATTCAAAATAACAGTTGAAAGTTATTGATATAATTAGAAGTGATAAGAACGAATTTTCCAAAGTTTTAGTTTGATATATCGAATTAACAAAGGTCCACATACAAATATGTTCAAATCTTTAGAACAATTGAGAGTGTCCATCGTCGAGACACACTGTATATTTTGGGGAAAAATTCAATTCCATAAAGAACACATATATAAATGATTCATCAACAATTTAATCGAAAAGAAATCACCTGAAATGATTACAATTACATCAATATGAATAATAAATATTCATTTAATGTTATATTATTGATAATCACACATATAAAACGATTGAGTCAACGTTATTATTAAATTTTTTTTATTATTATTTTATTTAACACTAACAACTTTTCTATTTCTTTTTATATAAAATAACGCGTCCTACCGAACCAACAACTTATTGTTAGTTTAAACTTTGAATTGTGTTGTTGTTGTTGTTGTTAATTATTAAGTGAAATGTTGAAATTAGTTATAATTTTAATGATACCATTGATATTGATAATAAATGGTGAAAATAATGCGCGCTTTCATGAAATTAAACATTGGAAATTTATAAATTTTACATGGCCAAATCAACTGATTTATAATCGATCATATGAAACGAAACAATATGTACCGGAAAATATTCTGATATCGGGCATTAAATATCATGAAAATTATTATTATATAACATTACCGCGTATGAAAAATGGTATACCTGTAACATTAGCACGTATACCATCTAATGATAATAAAACATCGCCATTATTCGAACCATATCCATCATGGACAATGAATTCGATTGATGATAGCAATTGTAATAATTTACAAAATGTACAAAATATTGAAATTGATCGAATTGGACAAATGTGGATTATTGACGGTGGTCGTACCAATACATTAACAAAACCCTCAATCAATAATTGTCAGCCGAAACTAATTATTCATAATATTCACGAAAATCGTACAAATATTGTTTATAATTTCCCGGAAAATGTAGCCATGAAAAATAGTAGTTATCTATATGATTTAGTTGTTGATAATACAGATGGTGGTTTTGCCTATATTACAGATAATAGCGCTACAGATCCAGGTATTTTATTATTTAATTAATTACTTCAATGATGAACTTCAATTATTATTATTTATACTTATTTAGGAATTATCGTATATTCGGTTAAAGAGAACCGTTCGTGGAAATTGCGCGAGAATCGTTCAATGTTCGCTGATCAATCATCAAACAATTTCACTGTAAACGGAATTACAATTAATGTTCGAATTAATTTAGCCGGAATCGCTCTTGGTCCACGTACCAAAACAAACAACCAACAACAACTTGAAATAAACGACGATCGTCAATTATATTTCTCACCATTATCAAGTAAACATTTATATGAAATTAATACAACATTTCTACGTGATGAGAACAATCTAAAACAAATCGATCAAAATATTATCAAAGATATTGGTGTGAAACCATCGGAAAGTGTTAGTATGATAATGGATAATCATGGTAAACTTTATTATGGTTTATTAGAATTGAATGGTATCGGTTGTTGGGATAGTCGATCGAATTTCGAAAAGGGACAAAAATTGATTGCACAAGATAATAAAATAATTGAATGGCCAAATTCATTCAGTTTCGATAACAATGGTAATTTGATTGTTTTAATTAATCGTTTGAACCGTTTTATTTATACGATATTTGATTTAAATCAAATCAATTTCCGTTTAATTAGCGGAAATGTTGGCAATAAGAGTTATATTTTCGATGACAATTATAATTATCAACAAATAAATGAAGCAACTATTCCATCATCACCACCAACGCCACTAATCACAACATCACCATCGACAAAAACAAAAACGACTTCACGATCATCAGCACAAATTTCTGCAATAAATCCAAAAATTATTATAATTAATTTAATGACTTTAATGTCGTTTTGTTTAAGTAAATTCTAAATTGTTCAAAGTTAATTATAGGAAAATTAATATTAATTATTAAAGAAAATTTACAAAATATTTTGAAATATAATTTTCTTAATACTCAAATATACAAATAAATCTTAACAAATACACCACAATTAAATTATCACTAATCAATGAAAATATTAAACTATTACGTAATCAACTGAACAAACAAGTCTTTATTATTTACAAATCAAGAGTATTCTCGATAAAGTGCTAATTTCTATTTTTCCCCTTCTTTTTTTTTATATATCTTCCCATAATTAGGATAAAAACAGAATTAACAACTATAACTTTCCTTAAAAATTATTCCTATCATTATCATCATAAAATAAATGCAGAATATTTTGAGAGGAAAGATCGTAATTATTGCTATTCATAAATGTGACTTTTACCGATAATTTTTTAAAAATAACAATTAACAAAAAAAAAGTGCATTTTAAAGAATTATTAAAATTTCAAAAAAAAAACGTATTTACAAATGAGATAAAAAAAATAAATTGAAAATCACAAATTCAGTTCTAATTGTACAACGCACAAAAAAAATTATATATTTACAAAAGAAAATCACAAAAAATTGTCTTTTTTTTTCTTCTTTTCTAATTCTTATTGTTAAATAGATTTGCAATCTTACTTCATTGATCAAATAATCAATTAGTTAATTTATTAAAGCACTTTTGGTCATTTGATATTGATATTTCACAAAAACTTTGATTTAATAAAGATAGAAATTTTAACAATAAAATAGTGTCACTGGCATGGAAAGTTTTAAGCTCATTGCAAATTTAGAGTGCTCTTTTTATTTTTTTTTTGAAGACCAAAAAAAAAACCGACAAAAAGAATAATAAAAGAAAAAAGGCGTGATTGACTAGCATTTAGGCACTTGTGAATTTTGTTTCATTTTTGTAACATGCAGCAAAGGCACTATCCCAGTCTTCGACCACCCAATATTACTAATAATAATAAATTTAAAAATAATAATAATTATTATTAATGATAATTATTCTACAGCGAATCCGCATGTTTCTTCAACAGCTTGTGTTAATTTATCAGCTAGAATTTGATAATTTTCATATGGTGGTATATCAATACGATTAAAACATGTATGAGCTTTTGGTAAATTTTGTGGTGAACAATCAATGCAATGTATTGTGAATAAACGTGGACCAGCAGCACCAGTACTACCTTGTAATGCTTTAAAACCTTGTAAGGGTACACGCGATGAACCGGTAACAAATTGTAATAAACGTGCACGCATTTCTTCAGAATATGATTCAACACATTGCCAAAACCATTGTACAACTGGTGTTTCATTTGTACAATGTTTCAAACGTGTATTTAAACGCCAATCATTTATATCAATTGAACCAATACCACTTATAACTAATTCTAATTCACGTTCATCAAACGGACGTAATAATGATGATGGTATTAATTCGGAAAAACCTTTTTGTAATGCTAAAAATTGTTGTTCAATACCGCGCATAAAACGATAATTTACATATAATTTAACATATTCACGTTTATTATCTTCTGTTACTGATATTGAAGCACCGCTTGGCTTCAATTCGTGCACTTTAACAACACCAAAACTATTATTTTCAACTGAGAATGTCGTATCTAGAACACCATTAATATTATTCTCCCTATAAAACAAAATTAAATTAAAAAATCGATAAAAACAATGAAAAAAGTAATAACTTACAACATCCAAGTTAAACTACGATGTAATTCCGGATCAACACCTTCAATATCTTGTAATGTAATCGGTTTATTCAACAACTGTTTATAGAATGGCAATGTAAAACCACCTTCTAATTGATGATTATGAAAAACAGCAATACCCAAAATACGTCCAACAAAATGGAAATATGATAAATGTACTGGATTAATAGCTGAATCTGGATTAATTTGTAATGTATAATGATCATCACGACTATATTGAAATAGACCATACTGCGGATTTAACATTTCTCTAGATAATAAATGTAACCACTCTCTAGCAACACCACCGTAATCTAAACCTTCTTCACCTTTAAATTTAACCATCAAACGTTTACGCATATCTTTTGGACGCATTTTCATAATTAAACGATAACTTTCTTCGAATATTTCATTACGTGATACTTCCAAACGACAATGTCCGCTTTGTGGTTGTAATGCTTGTAATTCAGCACGTAATACTTTCAATTTTGCAACTAGATCACGACGGTATTTTGGTAGATGTTCACCATTATCATTTATTAATAAACCTTGTGGTAAATCATCTTGTCGATTACGTGGCGATAATGGTACTGGATTTTGCGGTGCTGCACCACCGCCTGTTGATGTTGTCGCCGACGTACTATTATTACTATTACTCGTTGTTGCTGTAGTTGTTGTTGCCGTTGTTGTTGTAATCACAGGTATTTTTGTTGCTGTTGTTGTTACTGACGTACTTGTTGTTGGTGTTGTTGGTGCTGTGGCATTCGAATTTGCATTTACACGACGTAAAATATTATTTAAAATTTGTGTATTCAAACGTGGATCGGTAAATTGAGTTGTTCGATTATTATGATCAACAAAATATATCTAAAAATATGAAAAAAAATATACAAATATTTGACTTGTGGAAATTATTAATAATAATTACCCGCCCTGATTGTGTTTGTCGCATTTCCCAACCAGGTGGCAAAGGTCCTAGATGATCTAAAGCTAAACTAAGTGTTACTAAATCTTTAGGTATTCTAGGATCATGCCAGGTTGATACTCCAGTTGGTACATGGAAAAAATACACTTGACCTTGTTGAGTTGTTCTCAATTCTGCAATTACAAGTATTATTTCTTTCCAAAAAGGAAAACAAAAGAGGAACTAACCGTATCCAGGTGGTAAATCAAGTTTATTCGACTGTTGTACTCCACTACTTCCTTGTTGTCCTGGTGATTGTGCTGACTGTCGATTTCTAGCTGATCTTCTTCGATTACTACCATCACGACGTTCTTCACTACTTCTTTGTCGACGTTCACGTGTTGATGCCGGTCTTTGTGGACTTACATTATCATTTATAATTGGTGATGTTGTTATTATTGGATTACTTATTGTTGTCACTGTTGGTGTTGTTGATGTTGTATTACTTGTTGTTGTTATTGCATTTGTATTATTAATACCATTTATTAAATTACTTGTTATTGGTACATTACAACTAATATTATTTGGTGCAGCCACAACAACTGTTGTTGATATTGCTGATACTGATTGGAAATTTGTTCGTATGTCTTGGTTTTGCTGTGATGTCTCTTTTTGTGGACTAATTAATGATGGTGATGTTGATGATTCACCCGTATTGTTATTAATAATTTCTTGATTAGTTATTAGACCATTTGTATTACTAAAAAAAAAATCAATTACGAAACAAAACATATTTTCCAAATAAAAACAACTTACCTAACATCATCAACATTATTATTACAATTATCGTTAGAATTTTGTATTCTTGATCGACTAATACGATTTTTATTTATTAAATTCGGCTTAATCCATTGTGTTGATCTTGTTAGATGATTAACATAATATAATCGTCCATTTGGTGTACGTCTTTCCTCCCAACCAGGTGGTAAATCATCACTATTACCAGTATGGCTATTCTCATGATCACCATTATTATTATTATTAATATTGTTGTTATTGTTATTAATATTGTTATTATTATTACACGTATTATTATTATTATTATTACTATTATTATTTGACGATGGTCCACGTAATTCACCTAAAGGGCCAACAACAGCTAAAGGTGTAGCACTACATGGACCATCTCTTGATAATAAAGAAATTATTATTTGTCCTTTCACTGGTTCATTATCATCTTGTGATGCTTTACCCAAATCTAAACATTGATCTAAAACAAGAACAACAATCAACAAACAATAAAGAGAATCATCGTCATGGAATTATAAACACGTGAAACATAATGGAATACTGGAATTTTTTGCGTGCTTATTTTATTTTTGATGTAATCATTACGTGATAATTATCGTAATTCTTATTATAATAACAATGATAATAATAAAAATAATTAAAAGAGAATGAAATAATGATTATTTTTTGAATTTCAAAATAAAAAAAATAAGAATCTTGGCATTATTCTCAAGAAACTTTTGCATTCTACCCTATATCTCTATCTTTATCAAACACTTAAAATCTTGCACGATATTTGAAACATCTGTTTAACTATAAAGAAGAGGCACAGTTTTTAATGCAAACATTCTTAAATTGAAGGCGTCGCCACCATTGTCTGCTATATCAATTAATTAAAAAAAATTCTTAATAATTAATGTATTTTTTTTTTTTCGATTGGGTTAAATTCAATCAAATTATATTATTTGGAATTTCGAAAGTTTCAATTAATTTTTTGACTTGTTTATATAAATAACGAAAACGAGAGTTAAATTTGAATTTCTAATTCTATTCCATGCATTGTAGGTCAACTGTGCCAACTAATTTATAATAAACAAAAACAATAGATGAGCATTCGATTATATCATTTATATAAAATCATTATAAGAATTATGAAATAATCAATAATACGAAAATCAATAAATAGATAGAATTTTGCTATTTTCCCATTAAATAATACTTACATCCAGTGTCACGTAATCTTTGTATATGTGCATTAACCATACGTACACAACCCAAAAAGCCACTACCTTGCTTTTTAATAACTTTCCTATGATTCCAAACTGATATTGTAATTGTATCATTTTTACCAATATATAAATCGTAATGTGAATTCCATTTCGGATCTAATGTATTTTTAACAGGTTCAGTTGAATGACATTGTCCACTACCATCAACAGAGATTTTCGCAAACGGATCCGGAAGACCTATACACCGAAATAAATCATCAAGTTGGTCATGCAAATCAAATCAAAAAAAAAAAAAGTTGACTAATACTTACGAAATAAATCTTTCCGGACTAAATTTCTTGCGCATAAAACTGCAAAATAACATAATTTTCCATTTTTTAAATATAATAAACGATTAAATGGAGCTGATAAGATTCTAATTTTACTATTTAAATAAATAATTATTTATAAAATGCATTGAAATGAGGCCATATTGTTTGACAGTTGTAACAATGTGGCATTTGTTTTACGGATCGATTTTTTTCTATTATAATATTTATGTGTAATGAGAAATTGTGCAACTTACTGGTTAGACGGATTTTTTGGGCACCATTTCGCCGATTCGATGGTACACTTGACATTTTTTCCAAATTATAATCAGAAATTAATTAAAAAGAAACATAAATTTCTTTAATAATAAAAAATTATTGTCAACACATCACATTCACCAGACGCCATCTTTAAACTAACCGCAACTAGTGCCACCTATATAACAACAATTAAACTTATTGTTAGCTTTAAATTATACTATAGTTAATAATTATGGAATTTATATAATTATCAACAATGATAATAAACAACAAAATGCAATGACGTAAGTCTCATAACCAATTTTTTTTTCTATGTAGTTATCAGAGTGATAAAAACTTTTGTAGTATTGAGGTTAGAAGACAGGACCGTAGTTAATGGAAATTGACTATAGAGTCCACAAAAATTTAAAATTTATTTAACATCTCTCATTCAAAAATTGTTTTGGATTAAAATACATAATCAATTTCTCATTTATATAAACATCCGGACACACTATTAACAAAAAATTAAAACGAAAAAAATAAAAATAAAAATGAATTTATATATACATTTACATAGCACAATGTGCGCAAAAATAATCAGCAATAATTAATTAATTAATAATAATTATAATAGTATAAAAGAGTTAATATTGTATTTATATGAGAAATCTTCTGTAATTCATCGAATAATTTTTTTTAATGGCACGACTTTTACAGCAGATTCTCGTATTGTTTTTTCTTTTTTCTTTTATTCTGTTTTGCACAATCATTTTTAATTATTATTTAACAACAATACACCCCTAAAACATTCACGTAAACAGAAAATCCTACGAAATCTATTTTAAAACTCTAATATTTTCAAAAGAAAAAATTATTTCTTTTCTGTTCACGTTAATTATTTTTTTTTTTGTAAATTTTCCTGCCATAACTTCAACTTATTGTCTAAAATTAATTTAAATTAAAAATAACAAAAAAAAATAATTAAATTAATACATGTGTATTGGTTAATTAATAATCAATAACATGAAGAAGTAGAATAAGCAAACAATTATTGATTATTGACATCGAGAACATATAGAGAAATTTTCATTGATATGATTTTGTTGTTCCTGTTTTATTATCCTGTTTTAAAAATTTTCTTTCAACATTAAATATTAATTTACAAGATTTGTTGAAAAAACGGAGTGAACAAAAAATGGTAATAATTTTATTTTCATTATTGATTTTTCTTTGTTATCAACTCTTAATTTTTCTTGTCATTTTTTTTTTTATTTAGCAAAAATATTATTATTAGTCTATATTGAAAAAATATAAAATGAAATCTTCACCCATCCTCACTATTAAATGTATCATTAATACAGTACTAACTATAAATTGATACTGTATTAAATAATCTTGTTCTCAGTCTGTTGTTGTTTGCGTTAATGGTGGATATTCTTGATCATCATTGAAATGGAAAGTATTTTCTGGTGGTGTTTCAGTAGCTGCTGCTATTTCCCTCAATTTATCCGATTCTAAATTCAAACAGAAAAAAATGAATTCGAATTAAATATCATTCAAATAAATTTGTAGGTATTTTGGTAAAGCAACATGTAACCATAATGATCCATGTATTTTTGCGATAAACTGTAAGCACTCATTTCAAAACAAAAAAAAAACAAAAAAAACAATGCTTACAACTTATATGATGAATCAATGGAATAATAGAAAAATTGAGTTTTCTATCTTTTACAACTCTACTTATGTTAATATGAAATTGAATTTGAAAGAGATAGAAGTTGATGATAATAGGTATTTGAATGTATTTTCTGAACTATTTTGTTTTAATGGGTGTTTGTTTGTTTTTTTTTTATACTGACCAGTACCTGACATTTGGCCCACTGGATTGCCCTTGACGATGCCAGCGTAGCTACCTAGTATGGCAGAGCCTTGCACGGAACAACAGAGATTATCTTAATGGGTAATAATGCAGGATAAACAGCTAACTAAATTACACAGGTGGGATATCAAAAACTTTAGACGGCTTCTCTAATTAATTTACAATATAATAAAAGAATATATTTCAATTAATAATTGTTAATATTTTAGATTGTTGAATTAGCTATCAAAACAAAACAACACCCATGCATTTTGTTAGTCCCCATATTTTCAACTGAAAAAATAACAAAAAAAAATCCAAAATATTAACAATAATTTAGTTTGAAATAGAAATAGAGCCGTCTGGAAATCAAAATTGAAAAAAAAACTGAAACAAAATAAATCAATCATAAAAAATAATAAAAGGATTAATTAAAGGTTTGTTGGCGTTTTATTATTTGATTTTTTTTATGTTTTTGATACGTTAAATTGGATTAATCGTATCAATGAAACATTTACGCCATTTTATTATATAGCAAGACTTTTTTTTCTAAAAAAAAAATCCAATCTCACTTAAACTTTTAAAATTGATCCCAAGGCATTTTAGCAAAGACTAATAATAATAATAAAAAAATAATAAAATAAAATTCATCAATATTGATTACCTACAACATCGATGTTCTGTGGTTCACTAGCAGTGCTACCTTTTTCATTATCTTTTGTTATATTATTATCATCGAAATGATGTTGTTTATATAATGTTAAATCACCACCTTCATTCGGATCTAAATTATAAATATATAAAATGGCTTCTTCTGTTGCAACAAGTAATCTAGCTTGATTTTGAACGCTAAAAAAATATTTCAAAAAAAAATTACGAAATTAAAACTTAATTAATTTTATAAATTTTTCAATATTTTATATGAAATTTACGTTGTGATTGCAACAACATTTCTAATACCAGATATTGGTAAATGTGCTGTAGCGAATGCTCGTCCTTGTGTGAATACGCCTGTTACTTGTTGTGGAAGATATGATGATAAATAACCCATCCAAGACTCTTCACTATTTCGACCAGGACTTGAAAAAAAAAAGTGCAATCAATTATTTCTCTAATTCAATTAATTTGACTCTATTATGAATAAAATTGACCAAATGAACAATAGAATGCCACCTAATATAAATAATAAAAATTATCAATATTTTATTTATTTTTTTGTGATATATTTCAACAGCTAAAGAAGTTAACCTTGATTTTTTCAGGTGCACTGTTATTGCTCTAATTTGACCTTTTAACGTAAGCCATTTAATAACTTTTGTACCTTTCTCTAGGTTCTTCAATTTTGAAAACATGTACAGTTTCTGTATTACTACTACAACATAAATATTGTCCACATACACTAAATGCAAGTGAACATATATCAACACAACGTTTAACACCACGTCGAAATTCATATAATTTACCACCATCAATTGTATTAAATACACGTATAACAGTACCACGTTCTGATGCTGTTGCAATTTTTGTACCAGATGAATTGAATGCAATCGCAGCTAATGGACTATCATGAGCTGGTATCATTGTTTTAGCATGCTATTAATTAATAGAAAATATATTTATGATATCAGAATAATTACTAAATGTAAATTGTTTAAATACCAAATTGTATGCATCGAAAATTTGCACTTCCCCCATTGTAGCTGAACCAGGATAAGCTAATAAACAATTATCACTACATATAGTTAATGCACATAAACCTTGAGGATTCGGTGGGGTATCTCGTATTGTGTGCAATACTTTCATATCACGTATATTATGTATATATAAACTTTCTTCTAGACAAACAACTAAACGTGATCTATTGATATAAAATTCAATAATTAATTGATTAATTAATCAAATATGATGATATGTTAATTGAAATTCACCTGTTCATACGTACAGCCAATATTGTATTTGAATATGAATAATTACAAATTTCTGTACCTTTCTTGAAATGGCATACTTTAAGTTTCCTTGGTGCACTCAAGGTTACTAATGAAACTAAACTACTACTAAATAAACGTTCAACCATAAATGTGTCCTCAACATCATTATTATAAATTAATTCGAGATCATCAACACTATGTAATGAATATAAACGGAAACCACTTTTACTTCCAACAGCGATCGATCTACAAACAAAAGTTATCAACAATTAAACTAGCATTAAATCAACTAATAATTGAAAGATGGATTGTGCAAATTATCTAATTAGAAAAATATTCTAAATTACAATTAGATCTAATTAAACATGAATCCTTTCATTACCAATTATAAGAGGAAAGAATAAAACGAAACATTGAACTTGACACAGAAATAAACAAAAACAAAAATTACTTTTGATAATAATAACAATAACAATAAATTTATATTTGTTTTGTTTTTTATCAAACAAAAAGATTTGAACAATAAATAATACGTATATTTGAATTAATTTTTCTAATTAATTTGAAATTAAAAACAGAAATTATTGAATTAAGAAACAAATGACAATTTACCAATGACATCATCACCAACTTGATTTCGCGATTTTGTTAATTATTTATTCAACATATTGTTTAATAATTTTCTAATATTATTATTATTATTGCTCGATAACAATAATAATAATAGTTTCGATTGAAATGATGAAATATTTTGCAATTTTTCCATTTATATGGCAAAAATTTTAAAGTAATCAGGAAAAAAAACAAATGATAAAACTTACGTGACGTCTTGATTATAGTTGACAAAATATTTCTTTTTTGTTTCATTTGAAGAATCGTTTGTTACAGTTACGTTACTCATTAGTTCTAGATTTTTATTGTTGATGTTGTTGTTTCTTTGATTTAGATAAATTTTGATGCTGATAAAAATAAAATGATGATAGTAACCAGTTCAATAGTATAGAAGATTAAAGTATGAGATGATGATAAATATTTCGTATATTATTAAATTGTTGTTATTTCTTTTACTTTACTTTTGAAATTCGAAATTATTATTCTTTTAAAAAACACAAAGACTGACCTTGCTGACAATAACACTACAAACAAACAACACCAATACCAATCTCTCTCTAAACATCCATATTGTATTTTATTATAAACGATACGATAAATGTGTGTATGTATTGAACAGCTGATGCGTTATACAGGAGCGCAGTTGTTAAAAAAATTTTAATATCGTGTGAATTGTGCGCATGTCTCTAAATTAAAAGTCAATTCGAATAACAGCGCTAAATACGACGCTACAATTAATTGCACCAGCTCAAACTATATACTATATAACTAGATGTCACCAATAACTAATATAACTTCGACTATCATCTACTAGATGGCATTTAAGTAGAACATACGTCAATTTTATAGATTACTTATTATCGGTGGCATTTGTATTCAATGATAAAAGGGGCCACTAGATAGTCAGTTCATCGTGTTTTTCTATTAGTTGTGTATAAAACGAGGAAAAAACGTCCGATAACTCTAAAATATTAACACAAAAGTAGAGCCTTGTCGCCTTGGTCTGTTCTGTTCTGTTTTTGATTGAAACGCAACATATTTTTTTCATAAATATTCGCTTTTCTATATAATAATCTTTTTGTCGATTGAATTTATGTAATTTTCCAATTAGGATCGTGTGGTAAGTGGTCGCATGCATGTTTTCTATCATTTTGCCAATCATCATCATCATTATCTATCGAATTCAGTTGACAAAACAACAATAATACACCTTCCCATCCTGTATGCGAAATTGACTGATTGAGATGATGAGCTTACACACACGTGTACCTCGATTATACAGCGCAAGACACAAATCGCCTGGATTTATAAATGAAATAGAACAAAAAAATATCTTTAAAAATATCAATTTTACATAAATTAATCGTTTTGTAGTATTTTCTGATACACCTCGTATATATATATATATATCGATCTCTTTTTATTATCAATATAAATTAATTTCCCATCTCTTTTTTACGGTTGAAATTTATTTATAGAAAATTAAAGTTGAATATTTTTATCGAATTTGATCAAATTTCGAAACTGCCATCTATCTCGTATTATAATTTTTCATATACTGATAATCGAATAGAAAAAGATAGAAAAAATTAAAAATAAACCATTTAAATAAAGACGGAATATAATCGATTTTTGGAAAATCGAAACTTGTTATTTTAAAAAACCAACCAATTAGGAACGTTGCCATCACCCCTCACACTATCTATCTTCTTCTCACACACATATCTAATAATAATATTAATAATATAAAGATAAAAATTCGCGTTTATATGTTGATCTTTTCAACATTTAGCAACAAGTGGTGTTTCCATTTATTTCCTTCTC
>JAZBGX010000766.1:8920-25392 GCA_037414775.1 Zonitis immaculata | reverse complement strand
AAATTAATAAAAGCAAACTCACTTATTAAATAAAGTTTCCAATAATTGTGCCGAATGTGGTAGTCCATCTACTAATAAATCCAATGGTAATTCACTAACAACCGATGCAATACTGTTGCAATTTAATTTCTGTAAAATAGCTGCAGCTTCACGAAATTGCCGTCCTTCCGATAATAATAAAACACGTCTCAATATTAAACGTGGACTAGTTGGGGATGTTCTCTCCCTACGTATACGATCACCACCGGAATCACGCATTATATTCTGTTTACTTTATTATAATGTTTAAAATCGCATCAATGAAGACGAATTTATTTCGATTATATGGTGTTCTTTTGCTTTTACTATTACTACTGCCACTACTGCTACGGATTGCTGTTCAAGTGGGATGGTTTCGTGTTGTCGGTTGTTGTTGTTGTTACTGTTGGTGATGTTGTCGTTCGAATCTTCAAGATTAAGTTGAACGAATATAGCCACTTGTGGCATACTAACATACTTAATTTTAAAACAAGATTTATTTATTGATTGAGGCTGGGCGATTCGTCAAAAATTATTGGAATATATCGAAAATTAAATAAATTTTTTTTTTAGAAAAACTAAAACAAATAATTGTTAATTATTTTAGAAAAAATTGTTAATGAAATATATTTTCTTATCATTATTATTATTGTTTTTTTTTTTCGAATTCCTCTCGAAGAAAAAGTAAAGTTTCTCGTCGGTTTTCAAGTGGTCCAGTCGCCGCCTCCGGGCTAATTCTCTCTTCTGATCTTCATTCTTCATCAACTTACATATAATTAGCCCGAAGGGATTTGCACAATTTTTTTTTTGTTCTTCAATATAAACGACACAATTGTGTATATTTTTTATAATACGACATAATAGGAAATCCAAATTATATCTCAATTATAATAAATAGTGTCGCCGCATGTTGAATATTAATAATTTTTTTTGATTTTATTGAATATTGTTTTATTTGATTTATTGTTGATATTTGGCTTTCTAATATTGAAAATCTCTATATATATTTTTGAATAATAATAACTGGTAAAATTCGTGATTTTCTCTATAAACATAGAAAATATTGAGGTGAACATTTTTTAAACAATCGTTATGTTATTAAATAATGTCAACAGGCCATTGAAATGGAAACGATGTGTATTTTTATTACTTTTACTATGTGTATAAATGATAATAATCATAAATCATGTTATTGATTTAATAGTTTTCGATTTAATTAAATATCAATCAACTAATCAAACTAATCAACTATACAAAACAGCTCCATGTTAACTTCAAACATACTATTCGCCCCTATTAATACTATATGAATCTTGCAATCTTATCAGAGCTGGTACAATTAACAGCGGACATGGGCTGGATTACCTGTTGTTCCATCCCTATACAACCAGTTGCAAAAAAGGGTAGGTATATAGAAAACAGCGATGTTCGTTGAACCGACTTCTCGAATAATGAACTAGAATCCTCGTAAAAAACTTTGAGAAATAGTCATGGATATATACAGTATGTACGTTAACTGACACTGTTAGTAACTTTTCCTATAGCTACAAAGTTGGTCGAATCATTAAGTTTGTGTATTTCTTACATACTTCTTAAGACGCCACTTGTTGATGACCAAATGTTGAGGTACAATCCTTGGTTTGTGGTTTTTTTTTGTTGGGTCTTGTTCATAATAGACAAACAATTTTTATTGGTTACCTGATAAATCATGTAATCTATAAAGATCGATAAAAAATAACGTTGGTAAATAGAAAAACAATCGGGATGTGCCTTCTAAAACATCTACCACCTCTAATAATGTAATAATTATTAGTTTGCCGGAAAGCATATGGTGCATTTCTGCATCAGATGGCGTTACTTGTATTTGTAAGTTAGTAACGTCATTGCAATCGGCACAAGAATTATACATTTTGATACAGTTTAAAGTTTATTTGAAGAAAAAAAAAATATTTGGTCACGAACTTTAATTTCTACATTAATTAGCAAATGAGGAACCGAATTATGCATTTCCGGCATATAATTTACTTTTCTATCGACACAAAAGTAAGTGAGCAAAATAGTTTTATGAAAAATTGCGTGCAGAATCGACCGATTTTTGAAGCGCATCGTTAAAAATGGATTGAATACTTGCAACAATATTCGACGTAAACAAAAATGATGCAAAGAAGAAGAGCGAGCCCTACTAACATCTAAAGCCGATCTTCACCAAAAGAAAGTTATGCTCTCAATACGGTGGGACTATGAGGGAGCGGTGTTTTTTTGGGCTTCTATCACAGAATCAAACGATCAATTCTGTTGTGTCCTGTCAATGGAATTATTAGAATAAATCTCTTCTTAATGAGAAACGACTTGAGCTTGTCGATTGCAAAGGCGTAATGTTCCAACGCCGGACCACACACAAGTTCAATGAGTCGCCAGAAGTTGCTGTAGCTGAGTACTTTTTTGGGCGCAGAATCATGCAACTTCCAAAAAGATGGCAAAGGAGTGGCCAATCTATTATTGATTGAATTTTATCATGGTATTAATGAATGGGTTTTTAAAAAATATACAAAAATACGTCATGACATTACGGGCACAACCCAATATTGTCAAGATTGAAGTTAAGATGTTATTTTATATAATTTATGATAATGAATATTCTCAATTTGGAAATGATAATTTTACAAAAGCTCTACTAACATTGTTACCGTTTCCGGAAAATGAAGGTAGAAATACGATTTAGAAAACAAGTTTCTTCTAGAATTGAAAGAAAACAAAACAAAACAATTCATCAAGTTTCTATTTCCATCTTCTCTTGTTATTTTAACTTTTATTATTTTCAAACAAGTAGTGTTACAATTATTGGAATTTCAATAGTTCAAATATAGATGACTCTGGATATATGAAATTGTAATAATAACTATGAATACAAAAATTAAGCTCTCAATAAAGTAAGAGAACAAAGCAATTTTACTAACTGGATCTTTGCAGGTTTCATCACCGATTTACGAGCTACCATTCCACTTCAATGCTCCTACTCTAGATGACGTTGATTTTCATTTATTTGTCCGTCTGCACAACATTTATAAAATTCATAACATTCTCGTCTCAACATATTTTCAAGATAACGCTTATTAAATAAAACCAAAGAAGAATATTTATGTTCTATTATTTTTTTATGATATATAAAGACAAAAATAATGGATATTATTTTTTAAATATCCAGAGGATAAACTTTGCTATTTTGTATGACTTTATATTGCCGTTGAAATGTCTTGCCTTGTCGTTGCAGTGAAATTCGTAATAGGAAAAACATTTTCCGAAGATTAAATATTGTAGAATATTTTTTGAATATTTATATATATGGGAAAATTTGAATGAAACTTTATATAACTTAATGGAAAATTTAATTACAACAATTAGAATTTTGAATGATTTTACAATTTAAATTTAAATATTATTTCCATAAATGATATAATCTTCATATAAATAGATAGATTACAACATATTATGTTATTCCGTTGATATTCAATTTTCAGAGCTTTATTTTCTATATTCAATTAATTCTAATTGAATTCCAATGCAATCTTATCTGGTTATAGAACACGTATTACATTCGATCGTAATCAATGTCTCGATTCATTTATCTCTGAAAAAACATTAGGAATCCATATCCTGGCGCCATTAAATATCCCTATTGTTGTTGTTATTGAGAACCCGACACTGAAGTGAGTTTGATTTAACTGTTGAAGCTGTGAATTTCGATAAATAATCTAGAACATTTTTCTATGCATCAAAATAACAACAAGCTTTTCATATTTAGTCGGATTAACAAAATCCAGGGATAAAAAACACTTGGTTATTATTGGGTAATCCTTATTGAGCCGCGTAGTTTTTTTTTGAATCAGCGTAAAATCAAAGTTTCTAACATAAATTGAACTTATAAAGTTTACCAGATTGAAGATTTTTTTTTAATTTTGAGCCATTTTACTATAAAACTAAACTTTGACTTATGTATTTATGGAGAAAAAAATAAAGTTTTATGTGAACTTTAAATCATTCGAATATCATACAGGGGCTCATCCAAAAGTAATGATGATTGTATATTTTTAATGATTACAATATAATATAATATAAGGTCACGAGCTTGAGCCCTTACTCGTTACGGGTAAAAAAATCGTGTTGATATACCGTCATACTTTAGAGCTACATTCATTTAAATACAAGTAGTTTGAGAATTAATAGGAAAATGCAGGAAAACGAAGTCAGAGCTGCCAAAGATCTACACGCCGACTAGGTGGAAATATTGGAGGACTGTGCTCCATCATATTATAAAGTTACACGCGGATGTAAAGAGTTGAGTTAAGCAGAGCACCGGTGTGTTTTAGCTTAACAAAAAACGAACATTAAATATTCAGTTGAGGACAAGCATCTTATAGAGGGTCCTCAACAAAAAACTTCATATGAACATGGTGACCACACGTTGGGCACTCAAAATAAAAGAGGAAACGTGTCGTCATTTCTAGGGTAAATTTCGAATTATAACGAGAACTTTAACTCAATTTGTGACAACGGGCGAGACCTGGATCCATCAGTCCAGTCCTAAGATTGAACAACAATTGATGACTTGGAGACGAGTGTGGTCCCCGATATTGAAAACATTCCAAGTCACATTTCTTGGGATCTCAAAGGAATAGATACGGTGGATTATTTGGCAAAGCGGGCCACTATTACAGGCTGTAACTGCGCTGACCAAATAAGAAGAATTCAGGAAGGATTAAAGACGAGTGAGCTGGGGAACTGTTCCTTCAGGACAACGTATTTGCACACAAAGCCAAACCAGTTGAACAAATATGATATGTAGAGTGTCTCGATATTAGGGAGCTATATTACACCAGTGTATTCTAATATTCGGAAGCCGGACTTTTAAAATATCTGTTTTTCAGTAAAACGAGTTCAAATCGTAACGCAGAGATTTATTCTAATTTCCATAGTACCAACGCATTATGAAAATAGTTATTACCTGCGGAAAGAAAACTTTCTCACTTGAAATAAATGTTTCTAAAATTACGGCTTCAAAGAGCCATACCCTTCCTAGCAGATATTTTACGACGAATATATGTACTGTTGTAATATTATCCCCAAATATCGGGACAGTCTGTGTTTTATTATTATGCTGGAATCCTTATTTTTCTTTATTTTTGTTTTTTTGTCTTTTCCAATGTGATTTATTGGTGCAGCATTTCCTTCAACATTCACTGCGATTATAGTTTCATTTTTTACGATATAATATATAAATCTCTGTTATAGATCTTGCGATATTGAGTTTTTATTTGCTTCATTATTATCTTTGTGTTCAAATTGAAGTGTTTAAAGCAGCAATCCCTATATACGATTTATCGCTGTCCAAAAATAAATGGGGGCGTGTTTGTGTGTTTGTATTGAATCGAAGGATTTATTTAGTGTCACATTATCTCTGATTAATTGAATTCGAAATTTAATTTGTAATGACCAGTTTCATTTACATTTTATCAAAAATTGTAGATTGCAAACAAAAGTTTTTGCTATATAATTCGTCAAAAATGACAACATCCCAATTTACGCCAGTTATACAAACAGTTTTGGTGTTCCGTTTTGATTAAAAGGGGAATTTACAAATCTACAAATTATTCCATATAGTTTATGGTAAAAAATTGGTGATTGTAAACAAAAGTTTTAGATTTCCATCAAGCACAATCATATCTCAGATGAATGTATTTTGCTGTTGTTTACTGCGATCACAACTTTCTCCAATAACTTCTGTAAATCTCATTAATTTTCCCATCATTCCATCTGATTGTTCATTACAGAATTTCAGAATTTTTATCAATAACAGGAAATTTAAAAAAATGGCGATTATCATCATTAATTGGGAACAAGTAAAATGATAAGAATCATTATTAAAGTTATCAGTTATTCGATAACAATTGAAATAGTTAAAAATTAAACTGAGAATAAAACGAATATAGTAGACCGCTGTTTTACACTGGTTCATTCAACACGGTTTTGCTTTCATGTACGCGATAGCCTATTTGATACCAAAACTTATTTTACGCGAATCAATCATTTGATTATATGCGCTCATAAAATTCTATAAGTCCTAACTTCAAAAATCGCTTTGTAGCGATCGCTATTGCTGGTAACTGTGGCTCCTTCCTCTCTTTCTCCATATGCTCTTTTATTTTCTCTCTATCTGCTCTTTCATTCTCCCTCTCCCTTACCATATATGTATATTCTTTTCTATTTCTTTATCTCTATCTCTCTCTTCTCATATAATCCCATTTATCCATTGCATCTGTAATCATTCGCGGATGCAATAAACTCTCATGTACGACGCTATTATAAGTTCGTTGTCGGTTTATCAACCTTTTGAGGGTTTTATTGGAACATTTACGACAAATACGATGGACAGATGGTTTCAATTCTTGCGAACATCGATTATAACTTCTGGCTTATTTTTTTTTTGTCGTGCGGGCACCGGAGTATTATGTAGAGTGATTTCACTTTCAATTTTTTCGATTATGAACAGGCACAAACTTGATATACGCGGTTGTGATTTACGATGTACTTACGTAGAACGTAGGTACTCTCGTGAAACGAGAGTCTATTGTAACTGAAAAAGTAGGAATGGTTGTAATATTGAGCAGTATTGAAGAAAATCAATAAATAATCAAAATATTTGAATTAAACTTTAATGGAATTAACAAAATTGAAGATTGACACATAAATTGAGATGGTCTTTGATCTATTTTTGTTCAAATATTAGACTAATAATATTTGGAAAATTGAAAATTATGAAAATAGAAATGAAATTTTCCGAAATTCCTCCATTCTAAATAAAAATTTGAAGCAAAACCGAATTTCCTTTTCACATGATAATACTTAACACAGAATAATTGAAACACCAAGTTCATTATTTTATAAAGTTTAATACGAAACATTGATCAAGAAATCTTCGATATAGTATATCTTTTCATGTTACCTTTTTATAATAGAAATTGGATTTCATAATTGCTGTATCGAATATAATTTTGAAGAGGGAAACTTTTAGAACTGTTCAATGAATTTGAATGATCGAATGATCAATTTTTTTTATTGTTAAATAGAAGTTTGAAGACGAAAACTCTTAGAAATTCGTAACTGTTCAATGAATTTGTATATCGTTATAACACAATTTTTATTAATATTTATTCTATTGTTATCAGTTTTGTTGTATCAACTCTTCACCATATGTTAATTAGGCTTGAATGATTCTACCATTCCGAGATAATAATTGAATGATAGTATCAATTAATCAATCAATAAATTAATTGAATTATCTAAAATACAAACTGTATAGTTTTCTCTGTAAATTCCGATTTTATTGAGGTTTTAACATATAATAAAAATTACGTATAATCGATAATAACCTTCAGTTTTGAATTAAAACTGATTCATCAAACTCCAAAAGTCAATAAATTATTTCCGACGGAAAAATTTAAAACAAAAATAAATAACACCTTGAACTTTTTTATAAGCAGATTGCGAATATTGGAATAATTTTTCTCAACACGCGCGATAATTATTAATTATTAAAAAGAAAAACTGATGTATGCCGTGCTTTGCTCGCTCTCAATGCGTATACAGGATGCCATTATACAGGTAACTTGTACAAAAAAAAAGTCAATAGTTCTTTGCTATTAAAAAACCCAAAAGTTCAAAAAGTTTTCGCTAACTTAGATTATATCGAAAGAATTAATCACTTTACAAGTATAAAAATATTTCAAGAATATGCTTGTAGGCTTCGTGGAATTGTTCGTTTAATAATTTTAATGATGCTAGATTATTAATTTTGCAAAATCAATTCCAGTCTACCTGTGTAACGGAACATTTTATAAAGAGAATGTGTAAAAATTTGATTCTACTCAACTGTCGCCGTGTTGGAAGCCATTAAAACATAAGATCTTACGATCAATTTACTTTACTCCATCAATGTCGCAAAATGCTTCAGAGGTAAAAATAAAAGTCACTCTAACAACATTATAATACGTGCACTCCTTCTTTCTACGCTCTGTAGTTAGCATATAGTGGCTGGAAGAAGCTGTAGACATACGCTCACGCCAACTGCGAGAAGAATTACCGTGATACACTCGTTACATATGATTTGGATCTGTGTAATGTTGAAATTTGAAATATAAAGTATTTAAATATTTGTAGAATTTTGTTTGATATTTTTTTGAAATTTATTACCTGAAAAATTCATAATGTTACAAATATTTATTGGAAAAATTCGAACGGCGCCTCCACCATATCGACCATAAATCAATCGACAAATACAAGTTTATGTAATTGATTCGTATTTTCTTTTAAATAAATTTATCAAAAATAATAATAATAATAATAATAAGAAAAATAAATAAAGCCAGATGTTTGATATTTGTTCGAAATTAAGCTCCATAAGATAATAATTTATAACTTAATTTTATTAATTTGTTTATTTATTTATTTCCAAGCATTTTTCAATAGTTGGAAGCATCCAAGGAGTAATTAATTTAGTTTTTCTTTGTATTGGATTCAATTTTCCATTATTAATATTCGGGAAAAATTTAACACATTCTTAGTTGGTTTCGTTTAATGAATTTTAGACGAAATATATTGAATTTCATGTCGAGAATTCCAATTGATATTGATTGATACATTAAGGATTATATGGCAAATCGGCATGGTGATATCATAATTAATTAGCCAAAAACTGTCTATAGAAATCTAAATAAGTATATACCTTGAATTTATTTTTTTTTGCTTCGAATTTCCAATAATAAAAATCAACATTCACAATTAGACAAATATTTAGATTCCGAAAAAATATATTTAGAGCGCTATTCAATTTAAAATGTAAAAACAAATTCGATTGAGTATTCTTGATTATTATTTTTTTTTCTTTTCATGTCTCACACCAAACATAAATCTAAGATTCGCTAATTAATAAAATTTACAATTTCCCAAGGCGATATTACCTAAAAAAAAAACATTTTTTCAATTTCTAATACAATGTAATTTGATTTATATTTTTCTTTATCCGAGAATTTTCATAAATTAATTAAGGGTATCATGATTGAAAGAAAGCATCCAGAAAATGTTCAGTTGATTAAAATAACATACAGTCGGGAATTTGAAAATTAAAAATAGATTAGATTCATTATAAAAAAGAGAGGAGAACAAACAAAAATTGACAATTTTTATTTAATACTTGAATGATTATAGAGGAGGATTGACTGGAAATATTAACAATTAGATAGAAAAAAAATTGTTTCAACAACAAATCTTGTTACATACGAAATTGGAAATTTCATCACGTTTTTAATAGAAAAAAATTCATACAAAAAAAAATAAGATAATTTCAAGCTAACAATATAATCAGATTTAGCAAATAAAGTTATAAAATTGGGCAAAAAAGATCCAACAATAGTTCTTTCTTTCAATAACAGAAAATTACAATAATTTCCATTTCCAATTGAATTGATAATATTCGATCAACCGGTATTATTCAATAATAGAATTTAATAGTGAATGACGTATTCTATTATTTTACATATATATATATATTTATGAATATTAATAATTGATAATTTGTTTATTTATGATTGATAATAATGTTGGGAGAAAATGTTATTATTGGATTTATAATAATATGGGCGCATGCGTCCGTTTATTAATGCGAAAATCTAAATTCAACAGGCAAAAGCTTATGTTTTGTTGCAGGAAAAGTTTATAAGCGCCGCTACTACTGAACCGTCAGGATGTTGTTAGAATTTTGTGATGGACTCGCGTCTCTATCAATTTTATTAAACAATTCCTTATTGCTATAATAATTTTTTGTAGTAGTTGTTGTTGTGGTAATTATGGCGAATTTGACAACAACTTTATTAACAAATTCAACGACATTTTGTGATTTAAAGGACTTTGCTAAAAGTTACGAACAAATCCATGGACTATTGAGTTTTCTAGTGTGTGTCTTTGGTTCAGTTGCGAATATATTAAATATATGTGTATTGACAACGAAAGAGATGCGCTGGCCGACAAATTTAATATTAACTGGTCTAGCTGTTGCCGATTTATTAGTTATGTTAGATTATATACCATTCACATTTCATCGTTATTTAAATAGGCAAAATCGTAAATATTTCACGAATTATTCGTATAATTGGGCGGCATTTATGTTCTTCCATGCACATTTCTGTCAAATATTCCATTTTATATCGTGTTGTTTGACGGTAATTTTAGCAATCTGGCGTTATATTGCCATAACGAATCCACATAATAATCGTTTATGGTGTAGTATGCGGCGTACATTGATCGTTATCATTTTTACTTACGTTTTATGTCCAATTATATGTTCGCCATTATTTGTATCGCAGAAAATTATCGAATATAATCAAAGTTGTGATACAACCGGTCGTATGCTAGACCAGAAAGAATTGATTAATTTCACCGGTATTATAGAGAAACAACCGATCTTTATCATTATTTATACGAGTAAAAATTATAAATACATCAGTTTTTGGATTTATGGTGTTGTATTGAAATTAGTACCATGTATATTATTGACGCATTTATCATGGCGTTTGATTTCTGTATTATTGGAAACGAAACGACGCCGGAAATTGTTACTAAATACGAATTTACAATTGAACGATTTGAATCAAAAAGAACAAACAACAATAACGAATAATATTAAAACAACACATCATACAACAAAGCCGATTTTGAATAAAAAAATCGATAGAGATAAACAGGCCGATCGTACATCCAGTATGTTATTAGCTGTTTTATTATTATTTTTAATCACCGAATTTCCACAAGCCATTCTAGGATTACTTAGTGCAATTATTGGCGAACATTTCGAACAACAGTGCTACATACCGCTAGGTAAGTGCAGCGTTTTTCTTTCAACTAGTTTATCTTCTAAAAACAAACGAAAAACAATCAACATTCCACTTTTTCAACTGAAAATTGCAATATCTTTTCTCTCAATGTCCGATTTCTAAATGGAAAATATCTGTTTTGTTGAGGAATTCAAGAATATTTGTAAACATTTCGTTATTAGGAAGAAGAAAAATGTAGCTGTTTAGAGAAATATAGTTGTAATAATGTCTATTAATATTTCATAATAAATCAAGCAAGAAACAATTTCCACCACATTTATACGAGAAGATTGCAGCACATCAAATTAAAATCACTGTGCGATAGACGACGGCTATTGGTTTTTCCGATTCATTTTTTTTTTTGTAATATCGATGGAAAGATGGAAAATGCCCCCCAAATTAATCCCAATACATTTATCCCATTCTCCATAAAGATTTTCCAATTGTTTCCAACTCTATTTCATTTGATTTTGATTTTATTGATGGGAATTTTGGGAGTTTTACTAATAAATTGTGAATTTCAAGAATTTTTAAGTACTGTTGCTTTCCAATTCATTATAATAGTCTCGGGTATTTATTGCAATAAACTAATAATAATACATGGCCCTAGAAAGGCGGCAAATCAGACAATCTCGGCGGCCAAACCATGAAACCATTTCCTAAAATTTCTCGTAATTAGTCAATATTTTCTCGAGAAACATGCAGCGATGCACCACCCATCCACCATCTGTAATAAAGGTCATTTCCACAGATTTGATTGAATTCTAGCATCCCTTTGTAGCGCTCCCTATTGATGGTAACAGTAGCTTCTACCTCATTTCTAGAGAATTAGGAACCTATAACAAAATTCACACTAACCTTTGATCTTTCGCGGATGTCAAGCATTCTTAGGAATCACGCGTGTATTGAACTTGCACCAATACCGACAATTTTCTTTGGTGACAAAAGAATCGAACCGTATAAAATAATTTTGCAAAGAAATCTGTTGTTGATTCTCTCACGACGAATACGAAGGTCACGTTGGTATCATTTTATATAAAGACAAGACGATATCCATCCATCCATACAATTCTCCCGATTGTCGTCCTTGTGAGTAGCGATTGACCGAGACGTTGAAATTATCGACACACTTACTCGAATGGCAGCAATATTTTCAGCACTTGTGGTTTTCTCTTGTCGTGCAGAAGTGAGAAGTAAACTGTAATTACACGGACAGCACGGTCTTATAGACAGGTCTTGACACTCCTATCTTACTATCATTGGTACAGGTAAACTCTAACGTTGTAAGAATTTAGTTACTAAAATTGCCACATAGAGCGTCATAGTAGAGGAGGCCAACTGTGTGGGAAAGAGACAACAACAACGAGTTGTTGCTGTTGTTTTTTTCCCACACAATGTGCCTTCTCTACTATGACGCTCCTTGTGGCAATTCTAGTAACTAAATTCTTACAACGTTAGAGTTCACTCCCACTACTACTAGTGTCAAGACCTGTCTATAAGACCGTGACGGACAGTAATAGACTCCTCACCAGGATCACCACAATGAATCTGAATTGCTCTGTGAGTAGCACGACAATTTAAAATTTTTCTTTTAGTAAAATTTTAGCTTTGAATAAATTGCAAACTTTTCTGAATACAATCGTCAAGAAATATTGGAAATCAGTCTAGCCGTCATATAACAAAGTTAGAACATCCCTATTGGGAAACGCTGAATTTGATTTTGGATACAAATGCTACTTAATTATTGGTGCGCTCTCAATTGTTAATTTTTCCAGTTTTTTGTTTATTACACTCCGTGTATTTGTAATCTTAACCTCTTGCCATCAATATTATTTATAATCATGTGGAAAATTGTGTTAGTTTTTAAAATTTAAATATGTTTTGTTTGTTAAATATTTTGAATTAATTAATTTGAAATTGAAAAAAAAAAAAACAAAACTAACATCCGTTTATTTTTATTAATTTCGTGATGAATATTCTAAATATTCAAATAAATGTCCATTAATCACTTGAATATATTTTATTAAACTGAATAGAAATTAGTAATTTGTTTTTGTTATTATGTTTTGAAGATTAATACATAAATATATTAGGATAATTAGTAACTGTCTATTAAAGAGGAGGATATCCACAGAAGGGTTACATTATATAAAGATAATTAATTTCCGTGTTTCCGCATACATTGACTCTATTCCATATACCATATATATATGTGTATATAGTATACTGACCCATATCGAACAAGAAAATGACCCATCTCAATTTAAATAATAGGAATATCCTCCACAAAACTTATGATGGTTATAGATCATCCAGAATATTTATAGGAATCTCGAAATGTTCCCAAAGAGAATACCGATCGATCAATAAAAAAAATAAAAAGACCAAAAATAGAATTGAGTGTTCAGTTTCCTGAAATAAAGAAACAAATGATATGACAAAAGGCATAATATAATAAGTTTTATTAATGTTTTTGAAGCTTTTAATTTCAATTGTTAAATTTCTTATATCTAACATCTCTTATTTTTTTAAAAAAAAAGAAAAACCGTCTCGTTTGAGATTAATTGTTTTTTTTTTTGTTATTCCGTCTATTTTGTTACAGGCTTAACATTATCCTGAAGGAAATCCTGATTGTTATACTTGTCCATTTGAGTTGGCAGTTTTTAATTAAAAACTTTCGTCACAATTTGAATCAAATAAATTGATTATGTCGCATTATTTTAATTATGCCAATTTATTATCAATAAAAAAAATGTTGGTGTTTTTTTTGTTGTTGTGGGTTTTATGTTGTTTATTATTCAAATAAATCCTAATCAATAATATAATCTAGAAACAGCTCAATAATATAATAAATATCCTCGTGTAAGCTCAAAAATGTGTCTATAGGGATGTTTCAGCCCAATCCAAGAAACTATAGAATTAGAATGTATCTATAGACCTAAAGGAACTATAATAATAAATCTTTTTTTTTCTCTCTACCACATCGCTAGAGTCGACACCTAATAAAAAGTTAAACTTATCAATTTTATGGCTAAAAATATAAAAAAAAATATATACCATCATCAAAAATCGCATAATATAAACAACGAATGATTATTTTTTTTTAGTTACTATATCTGGAAGAATAAATGATCTTCTCGTAAGATTGTCTCCGGCTCTTTTTTTGTTTTTTGTTTTGTTGGATTTTTTATTCAACTTTAGTTTGAGACAAGCATATAGCAGCTTGAGCAATTTCAAGAGTAGAGCAGACCCGTCTGACTAACTAACATAAATCTAATTATTTTTGTCTCATAATAAAATGACAAATTTGTTTATTCTTTGCTGTTTTTTACTCTTCTTTTTTTGTTACATTAATATTTACGAAAGTCGTTAATAAATATGGAATGAGTAGCAAAAATTCCCATTAAATCTTATGATTATGGTAAATCGTATAAAGTTATATGTCGAACGACAAAAGAAAAACAATTATTATAATAAAAACATCAAGACTGTAAAGGAATCTGGCGGGATTGGACTTTTATTGTAGACAATTTGAGTATTGAACTGCCTCAACAAAAAAATTCTTGAATAATTGTCAGTTACCTCATTTACAATGATCATTTTCATATAAGTAGCTCTATACAGTGTGTGTCTTGACGATAGTGTGAATATCATTGGATTTGTGAGCGAGTGTATTGCTTTGGTGCAACAGCCTCTTGTTCTTGATGGCTTTTTGTTATCTTCGTATTTGGTCAGCGTGAAAAGAGCCTTTAATAGTATTTCCTTTATCAAGGTAATTTACATTAACTATTACCTCTGGATTCTAAAAAAACAAATATCATTACCTTTTGTCCAAAGCCGGTCTCCATTAAGGCGGTTGTTTCCACGTAATCAATTATTGTTTAGTCTCAGAATTGAAGTGACGGATCCATGTCTTGTCCATTATCATAAATCGAGTCAAAAATCTGCTCTTGGTTCGATTAACGTTTTATGTGTCTAACATGAGGACACCTCGTTTATGTGAAGTTTGTCGTTGAGAATCCAAAGTCTTATAAGCACTCTTTGGTTAGAGTAAACTAGATGGTCGGTTTTTCTCACATTTTTGCCTGTATGGCATGTAGATGGTTGACCAACGCAGTGCTCCTCTTAGGTGGATTTTCTGTCCTACTCAAACTCCT
This sequence comes from Zonitis immaculata, assembly GCA_037414775.1. Lineage (NCBI taxonomy): Eukaryota > Metazoa > Arthropoda > Insecta > Coleoptera > Meloidae > Zonitis > Zonitis immaculata. The sequence continues at coordinate 10,295 of JAZBGX010000766.1, read as the reverse complement.
AGTAGTATCGGGCAATTGTGAAACTGTAGAAGTCGAAGGGACACAGTCCCACGTCCTCCAATGTTTCTCTTTAAGTCTTAGTGATTTTAGCAGGCAAAAGTATTGGATGACGGCTCTGACTGCTCATATTCAAGTAAATGTAGCTCCAAAATATGACAACGTCCGATCATTATTAATTTTGGACCAGTCCTCGTATTTCGGTTCCCTTCTTTATTGGGAAAAAAATTAGTCCTTTAATTCTATTTATTTCTATTCCAACCGAAACGCGATAAATTAATATTTCAAAGGTAAAATTGTATAAAAGTCCCATTGATAAGGAATTGATAATTACAATAAGTGATTAAATTCGAATTTAATTAGTTTAATGAATACTTTTTGTCTTTATAATTATTTTCTAATAAACTCTAATTTGTCAATGTTATTTGAAAGAAAACATAATTTGGATCAATTAAAATTGGATTAATAAAGGTTGTAATTTCTTTAATTTTTGGCGGCAATAAATAAATTGATAAAAAATAAACAAGAAACAAGAAACATCTAAAAATTATGGCTATGTATTCGTTGTATAAGCCTTATATTTTTTATTATCAAAACCTAGCGTTTTGATTTATTGTTCATATTTCAAGTAATCCTTACCTTAATTCCAATTTAAATCTATAATAATTATTTCAATTTTCACAAAACTAGCAAAGAACTGTAATTAAATTTATGTCTTTTAATAAATTAATTGATAGAAAAATAATATAGTAAAACCTCTTTTAGGCGGACACCTACAGGAAACAGAATAATATTGAAAATAGAGAGATTGCACGGAAAAAAGTGTTTGAAGAATGTTTCTATAGAATAGAGTTATTTTCACAAATAAAAAAGTCACAAGCACTTTGGAAATTATGGAAAGGCCATAGCCGGATAAGCATATGAAAAGTAGCCCCGCTCTGCATGAATTATCCTTCGAGTATGTTTTGTGAGTGTATTTCACAAAGTCACTCACAAATTTTCAGCTCAAAATCTTTATTGTTTCAGCAGATATCCTGAAAATATGAAAAATTGAAAATAATTTGTATAGACATCGCAAAACTATAGAAAAAAAATTAGAATTTCAACATTGAAAAAAAGTGGAAAAAAATCAATTTGAAAGGGTAACACACTGTACTTTTGTTGCCATTGAAGATATCGTGATATGATTTATACTATTCGATGACACCGAAATCAGTTCCCTCCTATCAAGTCTAGTTTTAATTCTTTTCTGACAAAACCATCCACTTTGCAACACCCTGTATAAAAAAATTGGTTATGGAAGGTGTCCGTTGAGCGAGGTTTTACTGTATAACGATGTTCATTCAACATGTGAAGGAAAATATTTTTCCATACTATA
>JAZBGX010000765.1:0-22820 GCA_037414775.1 Zonitis immaculata | reverse complement strand
TATATTGGTTGAGTTTTATTGTTGTTCGAATCAAGTCAAAAATAATAATAAACAATTGATAGTGTACACTCTTCCATATAAGTAAATTTAAAATCAAATTATATATTTTTTTCTGATTGGTTTATTTCAATAGATATTTCAAGCAATTCTACCCCATTAGTATTATTATTGTTTTGTTTTTTTTTTGTATTATAGAAGATTCACATTTGAGCGGGTAAGGGTGGAGTCTAAGAACCCTCCATATACTGCAACTGCGGTGAGGTGCGGTGGGCGGAGGGCTCTAAGACTTAGCTCCACCCACGTCAGCTCATCAAATGTGAATTTTCTATAGTTTTTCTTTTTTCTTTTTTTTGTAAAATTTCTGCTACAGCCAACAACAACAACAACAACACATTTAATATAATTTATTTTTTTATCAATAAGCAATAATAATGATAAGGAAATAAGTGCTTTTTTTTGCCATTTTAGGCCAAAGATATGATGATTTTTTTAGTAAATTAACATTTTAACAAACAATGTGCATAATATAGTGATTGTTTCTTTTTTTTTTGTTTTTTTTTCTGGAAAATATACTCTTGAATGATGAAACTATTTTTTTGGTACAACCTTTGATAATTTAATAAAAAACAATAGTAATTCGAAAAAAAAAAACAAAAAAGAAAATCGTAATGTTGGAAGACATGAAAATCAAATAAAAATATCAATCTCGCTTTTTATTTATTAATGATCGGAGATTTGTATCAAGAATAATGAATTTTTTTTTTTTTCAATATATAGAAGCTGGCAATATCGATTTTCTATCAAAGGAAAAAACCACTGTTGACGACTTGACCCATTTACATTTGTTTTATGTTTTTTAATATATAAATATGAATTTTTATGACTAAAATTGACATCACTTTTAAGCGAATTTTTCAGATATTTAGTTATTTGTTTAGTAGAAATAGAAATATTTAGATAGACAATAATAGATTAGAAAATACAACTTATATAGGGCATTTATATTGATGGACTTTATACGACGATGATCGTCAAATATAATCGTACAATATAATATAGAGTACGACTTTCTTAAGTAATTTTATAAAGAAAAAAGTGTATTTGTCTGGACCAGGATGTGAACCCGAGTACCTCACAACTATCTAGATTTATAGATCTAGATTAGGAGATATGGGTTCGATTCTCTATCAGGATTAATACACTTTTTTTGTTTAATAACACAATTTTTACTATTTGAACATCACCGTGTAATATGGAAACGCATTACAATTGATTTTCATTCAATTATTTCCTTTAATTTATTATACAAAATACCATGCGTATTGTCAGTCTCGATTAAAACTACTTTATTGTAATTATTTTTGAAATAAACTACAAGATAGATATACTTACACGCTTTCCAAATGGTCAAGATTAGTTATTTTTTTCAATTATAATTGATTAATAGATGATTCTTCTTTTTTAAATAATAAAATTATATTAACAATTACAATTGGCAGCTTGTGGACCTTGTGGGGCATCAGTTAAACGTTGTCCTTTTGTATTACCACTCATCAATGATGGATCTGTATCTAAACTATCTGACATTTTATCGCAAATAATATCTACAAGTCGTTCGAATACAGCCTGGAAACAAATTTATCAATTATATTTTCGATACATGTGTTGCAAAATCAAGGATTCTCGATCAACTTGTTGTTGGATCAAGTCTGTCAGGATTCCTAGATTTGTACATACGTTGTTTGTTTTTTTTTTGTTTTTTGTAATACCACCGGTTAGAGTTGAATTTGAGAGAAAACGAAACTTAAAAAGCATCAAAATTGTTGAATTGTGAAATATTTTTCACGATAGTTTATTGGTGCATTCCCGCACACGTGCGGAAATGTAGAAACAGTTAGATAGAGTGAACTTACTTTTTTCCGATTGGTATTACAAAAAATTATTAATCAAATAATAATAATAATAATTACTTTGACATTGATATTTTCTTTAGCACTAGTTTCGAAAAATTCGACACCCAATTGATCGGCCAATTGTTTGCCACGTTCAAAACTAATAACACGTTCATCTTCCATATCGCATTTATTACCAACTAGAATCACTTGAGCATTGTCCCAGGAATAAGTTTTGATTTGAGTCACCCTAAAAAAATATATATATATATTTCAATCAATATTGATAAAAATAAAAATTGAAATAAGAAAAAAAATTACCAATCTTGTACACTATTGAAGGATTCTTCATTAGTGATATCGTACATTAGAATAAAACCCATAGCACCACGATAATAAGCGGTAGTAATTGTTCGGTACCGCTCTTGTCCAGCTGTATCCTATAAATAATGATTATTATAATAATTATTTAAACTTTTAGTCTTGACGGGGATTCGAACGTCGACTTTCCGATTGCATGTTAACCGTTTTTGGTTCGAATCCCACTTTCAAGGTTCAAATTCAATTAATTATTTCGATATAAAATCGATTTTAGAATCTATTAATAGAAATAATTTTTATCGATTCATGTGTAATAATAATAAATGAATTGGCTTACCCAAATTTGTAATTTAACACGTTTGTCATGTCGAAATACAGTTTTCACTTTAAAATCAATACCAACAGTACTGACAAATGCTGATGTGAAACTATCATCGGCATAACGAAATAGAAATGATGTTTTACCAACTGAACTATTACCAATTATTAATAATTTAAACATATAATCGAAATTTTGATCAGCTGCATCTTTTTGCCATTTTGGATCGGCGCCAGCCATCTTCACAACAAATCAACAATAACAATAATTAATAACAACAACAAAATCAAAATTACAATAATTATACTTTATGATTATTCATATGTTCGGTGAAATACCCTAATGGTATTTCGGCCCATGAGAGCAATCTCGATTGGCGTTTTGCTGGCATTTCAAAAGCATGATCACCTTCATCAACATTAAAACATTAGATTTTCTTTGGAAATTTTTTTAAAGAAAATTACCTGATTTCGACATAATTAATTAACTCTTCTGTTATTATTATTTAGAAATTAACACGTATACTTGGTTACTATAAATAACTAATGTATGATAACAAAAAATTGAGTGATAAAATATTAGCAACGGTATTCCGGTTGTATTTTTTTTTTTTTGTTTAAATTAAACAACAATAACAAATTGTAATACAGGGAGTTTTTGTTGTTTAAATAAAAAAATTAGGTCAAGTTTCTTGCGATAATTCTATCAATCAAACGAAATTTTTACAATAAATCGAGGATTTTCTTCGAAATTATACATCAATCGAGATTGTCCCATAACTATCTCTAAAATGGAAATTTGATCTTGAATTGATTGAATAATACATACCGTTTAACAAACAATTCTATTAAATTTTCTTCTCTATTTAGAACAACCGAATTTTCTTCAATATAAATTTTCTTTACGCTATATCGTTTGATAATCTAATGGAAATTTTTATTTTGTCGAAGAGAAATCTAAGCTCAATTTTTAGATAAGCTTTCACAATTCTCTATCCATATACCACCTTCTTTTCCAACCAGCAATCGATCAGCTGGGTACAGTCGCTATGATAATATTCCGGAAAATACAACAAATCGATATTTTATATAAAATAACAATTTTCCATATAACTATATAGATATAGCGAACAATAATTTTATGGATAAACAGCGCTATAATTCATTTATATAAAAAAAAAATATCGATTAAATTAATCCACGATTTTTCTTTCTTGGAAAATTCCTAAAACGTAACTAGAATTTATCGATAAATTTAAAGGAAATTGAATTTCCTTCGAAATCTATTTGAGAATTTTGTACCGGACTGTATTCAAAAGAGCGCATGACGTCAACAAAAGGCGTCGATAAACGACGCCAACACACAAAAATCTTTCCAAAACTAACCATAAACGACATCTATCCAATAAATTCATATAATTACGAATTTTCCAATCTAGCCATTTGGCAATTATCGATAGTAGGAATTAAAACTTTGAATAGGAACCAATATTGGATGGAATTTTTCATTTATTATAAATCCGAATTATACTATTTCAATTTCAATTTTATTTCCGATAGTATTTATGTTTGGCATAGGCTACACTTTGTGGTAATCGACCACCTCTTAATGTTACAGCATATGGTAGAAGACAATCTCTTAAATGTACGCCTCTCTTTTCCGGTGTCCAAGCTTGAAAATTATATTCACTACCTGGTTTACCAGTTATAGCAATCCAACCTTAAAGTTTAAATAAATAATTAAACCAAATCCAACATTCAAAAATATATATATATATATACCAGCATTCGATAAAACAATATCGTTAACAGATTTATTCCAATTATCACCGATTATTTTAAACGACCGTGCCATCTCCAATTTGGGCCATTTCGATAAACGTTCCGGTATACCAATTGGTACTTTAAATAATTCCGTACCTAATAAGCTATTATAAACGTCATTGGCATCATTCAAATTACAAACAGTCACTGGTAGATCATTCGACGAGAACACAGTCAACCTATAGAAATAGAAGCAAAAAATTGCACAACCAATTCGAATAATAAAATTTGTAAATCTAACCTGACCGAATCGACACCATCAACATAATCTAATCGTGATAAACCAGCAATAAATAATGTCATTTGTGGTTTAAGACAAAAACTTCTCGGTACAATCAATTGTTTCGGTAATGTTAATAATAATTCGTCGGTAGTTAATAAATGTATGATTTGATCCGGCTGTACAACACCAGGTGTATCATAACACCATTTACTATGAATATATTCTGGATTTCGTTCATTTAAACCCATAGTTAGACGACCAGTTGCATTTGAACTAGTTGCTACATTAAAATAATCTTTGAATTCATCAAATTTCTGTTTATATGGATTTCTTGTTATATCAATATAACCAATCAAACTAGCATAATTTGAATCTTTTGTTGTTTTCAATTGTTGTTTACGTAATTCACTTTCTTTTTCCCATAATTTATTCGATTGTTCTAAACGTTTATTACGTAAATATTGTAGATAACCAACTGGTCGTTTAATTGGGAATTTTAATAGATTTAAAGTTGTACCAGGCCATACACTTGTTGTTGCACGTTGTATTAAATCAATAGCTTGACTTTTACAATAATCCGATTGTATTAAAATATTGAATAAACTCGATTTACCAACATTTGTACAACCAACAATATAAACATCACCTTTCTGGCGATACAACGATAATAAATGTGTTATCAAATTTTCAATACCATAACCAGTTTTAGCTGATATCAATTCAACATGTTTTATATTTAATGTTGCAAAACCTGATAATTTAACATAATTCAATAATGTTTGTTTAATATGTTTCAAAAGTTTTCGATCATTCTGCGGCAATAAATCCACTTTATTACCAACAACAATTATTGGTATTTTATTACCAAATATATCAGCTATACCCGGCCATATTGAACATGGAAAATCTAATAAATCAACTAATAAAATTATCAAACCACTATTATCACGTACTGTTTGTAATACTTTTGGATAATCATCGGATGATACACGCATTTGTAAAGCGAAATTGAAATATTTCAAGAAATGACAACGTTGACAAATTAACGATTTTAAATTAGAACTACCATCGGTAAAGGAATTTTTAAAGATCTCCGATGGTATATAGCCAGGAATTGCAGTATCCTAAAAATAAATTATTTGAAAAAAAACACAAACAATTTTCAATTAATTAGTAATTACTTTGCAATGTAATAAAGCCCCACAACCACCACATGGTATATTACTAATTTCACTTTTCGGATCTGGTGTACCATAATTAATTTTTAAATTATCTAAATCGACTTCTTGTCCATCTTGTACTAAATCATTATCATTATAATTGTGGTATGATTTCATCCAGTTTTTCATTTCTTGTGCTAATTTATATCGTTGATCTACTTCTATTTTAGCTTCTTCTGCTATATCAATCGTATGTCCAGATTCTATAGATTTTTGATTATATTTAGACTCAGATTCTATAGTCGTATTATCAATTTGATAAGGGAAATTGATAAACTGTTCATTTTTCTCATCAATTCTACTAGAAACAACAATTTTTTCATCATTCTGTTCGTTTAAATGTTTCAAACTTAAAGCTATCGGTTCTGTAGTCTGCAATTGTTTCTTTAATTCATATTCTTGTTTTTTAATTTTACGTAATATAATTGTATTCTTCGTATGACTATAACGTAACAATTTTTTATTTTCTATAACACTATTATAAATCAATTTTGAACAATTCTTCTTGATAAGTTCAACCAATTTTTCATTGTTCTCTTGTAGAATAATTTTTGTATATGGTGATGATTTCAAATTGTTTAATTGACGAAAATTAGGAAATTTTATAAGTTTGAGGTTAGGTTGTGTTGACCGAAAAACATAAATTAACCACATTATTCAAATTGATTGATCACAAAAAACAACACTAATAGCAACTCTATGGATTTTTCTAATAATTAATAGCAATTTTTTGCGTTATTTAAACAATTAAAATGCATACTAATATTTGAACTAAAGTAACACAAAAGTGCGGTTATGTCTCTCCAACATACGCCAAAATTTGACAAGTAGCTAATTGTCGCCCGGATTTCTTTAACAGCATAATTACCAATTAATACCTTCATAATAATTTTTATTACAATTACTAAAACTATTTCTATAATTTTATTAGTAGATGCATTCAATATTAATTAATTTGTAATTTAGAAGTAATTGTAAATCTAATTGTTGAAGGTGGGGAGCGAATGTCAGAATTAAAGTTATGGCGTCATTACGATTATGTTGTGATTAAGTTTATGTTGTTTTTCTATAATAATTTAATAGGAAAAAAAATAAAAAATAACATGGCATTGTGGCAACCTGTACCTGAAGAATTCAGTTACGGCATAGGTATGTAAATTACATCTTAAATATCTTTAATAAATAATAAACATAACCTAACTTTTTTGTTTTGTTAACTAACCTGTTGAGACAGCGAGCGACCAGCCCATCCCCTACGGCGATAAATTGTTTTTCTCACATTAAATCAATATATACCCCTAAATTCAAACTTATTACCTATAATTAAACAATTAACCAATAATTATCTTGATAAGAATTTAATTATAAGTACAGTTATCTAATTAAAAGTTATAGTTTTCCTTTTGGTTGATTCATTCTTATTTTAAATAGTTTCTCATTGATTCATCTTTCATTAATTACGTCTTATTATTGTCTTTTATTGAATCACTGATCGGATTCATTCAATATTCGAATGTTGTTTGTTGTTTTTTTTTTCTTTCCAACTAGTTATGGTCAATTGACTTATAAATTACAACCGAAACAATTAAATTTCATGATGTAATCTTAAATATTTGAGGCGTGTGCGTGCCATGAATTGAAATAAATACAATATATATTTAATTTGTCGTGTGTATATGTGGGAAATTGTTATACAATTACGTATAATTAGAGAAATTTCGTTGGGTTAAAGAAAAATTATCAGTTTAATTTGAATCATGAATTGTGGTTTATTTTTTCGGATTATTTCTAAAACGGATATGTGGAGATATTTACGGAAATATCAAGTCAACCAACCCACAGTTTTGTTTTGTTTTAGTTTTAATTGTAAAAATAAAAGAATTTCATATATTTAATAGAATAAAATTATGTTATGATTAATTATAAAATATTCCATCTATTAATTGTGGAATTTTGCAACCGGTTTGTTAAAACGCAAAATGATAGCAGCAAATATTCCTACTCCCCTATTTTTATTTTCCATTATTAATTATTCTTAATATTACAGTTCCTTATTTTTTTTTCCATTTATTTATTTATTTATTTATTCAACAGCAATTTATAATTTCAACGAGGATGTTGAATATAAATTGAAACTAACAGTTGGTGATGTTCTACATTTACTTGAAGAAGATGATAATTGGTATTATGGTTATATTATACATAATCGTCATCAAACTGGTATATTCCCGAAGACTTATGTACATGTTAAACAATGTAATGTCGATCAAAATGGTCCAACACCGACATTTAGTTTTACAGAACCATCAATCGCTCAAGAAATAGCGACAGTATTAAGAGAATGGGGAACACATTGGAAAAATCTCTATGTGGTATAAAAAAAAAATATATATTACCACATCAATTATTATTAATTAATTTCTATAATTATTTTCTAGACGCATAGTAAAGATTTTGAACAAATTAAAAATCAAATTTACGAATTAATAAATTTACGTAGTAAAATTGTTAGTGGTACATTACCAGTTGATGAATTAAAACGTGTAACAAAGCAAGCTACAGAAGAAATTGATATGGGCAATAAAATTTTAGGTTTAGATTTAGTTGTACGCGATAAAAATGGTAATTTAATTGATCCAGAAATAACGAGTACAATACAATTGTATTATCATCATAAAAATGCAACAGAACGTATCAGTCGTACGGGAAAGGTGAAATTTAACAATAATAATAGAAATGTTTCCTTTATTTTTTTTTTGTTCAATTTAATAGCCTGATGTTAAAGACAATCAACCTAAAACAGCAATTCAACAATACTCGAATATTTTTATAGTGGCTGTAAAAAATTTCACTTGTAAAATGACTGAAGATGCTGAACTTTTAATGACACTTTACGATGGTAAAGAATTCAAATCGATTACAGAAAATTATGTTGTTCGATGGTCAAAAGATGGATTGATGAGTGATTTAGATCAAATGTATAATCTACGCGTCATGTTCACAGTAATTTTTATAATCACTAATAAATTTTAATCATATTTATCGTTATATTTATCGTTAGGATCTTGGTAAACGCGATTTAGAAAGGGAACGAATCTATTTAGTTTGTTATGTTGTACGAGTTGGAGCAATGGATACTAAAGAAACGGATCATAGACGTAGTTCAGTATCTGTAGTTAATAAAAAATCAAATTTAGATAGTATGAGACGACCATTTGGAGTTGCTGCAATGGAAATTACGAATTTTATGAATGGTAAACGTGAAAGTGATCTCGAACAAGAATTCCAAGTACCTTTCGTTAAGTAATAATTTCTAAATTTGTTGTTTAATTTATATTAATTGATTTTTGTGTAGTTGCGAAAAGGATAATTTGGAGCAGACATTGAAGAAAATAATGTGTAAAGATTTTACAAAAATCGAGAATAAAAATCAAGCCTTATTTGTTAGTATGAAATTATTACGTGGCGATTTGAAACAAGTCCGTGAAGAAAATCCACATTTAGTATTAGGTAATGTTTCAATAGCACGTAAAATGGGCTTCCCAGAAGTTATACTGCCTGGTGATGTACGTAACGATTTATATTTAACATTAATTAAAGGTGAATTTAGTAAAGGTAATAAAAAGAGTGATAAAAATGTTGAAGTAACTGTTCGTGTTTGTAATGAAAAAGGTGAACCGATTCCTGTAAGTTGCTACGATTTATTTTGTTCATTGTTTTCAATTAATTCTATATTATTTTTGTTTTAAGGGTGTTATTAGTTTAGGTTCTGGTATTCCACAATTGGACGAATATCGTTCAGTTATTTATTATCATGAAGATAAACCACATTGGTATGAAACATTCAAAGTTGCTATACCAATTGAGGAATTCAAAACGAGTCATTTGAAATTTCTATTCAAACATCGTTCATCGAACGAATTGAAAGATAAAAATGAGAAACCATTTGCAATTGCTTATGTACGTTTAATGCAAGAAAATGGTACAACATTAAAAGATGCTAGACATAATTTGATTTTATATAAAATTGATTATAAGAAATTTGATGAAACAAATTTGGATTATTTCAATTTACCATCAATTATCAATGAAATTAGTAATAAAGATAATAAACATATGGTGAATGGTTTGACAATTAATACGAAAGATTCATTTATGATTGCTAGTAATATTTGTTCAACTAAACTTACACAAAATGGTAAAATTTCTCTATTGATTTACTCCTATTTATTGTTGTTATTTTTTTCGTTTTGTTTGTTTGAAATTTCTAGTCGATTTATTGGGTTTATTGAATTGGCAAACGAATCAAGATGATCTAAAATCATGTTTGAAAGCTCTAATTAATGTTGATGGTGAAGAAGTTGTTAAATTCCTTCAAGACATTTTAGATTCACTATTTAATATATTAATGGTGAATTCTGAATCTAATACATATGATATTTTAGTATTCGATTGTCTTTTACATATTATTAGTTTGGTTAGTAATGATTGGAAATATCAACATTTCGAACCGGTTTTAGATTTATATATTAAAGAAAGTTTTAGTGCAACATTGGCACACAGGTAATTATAATTATTTGATTATTTAATAGAATTTGATTCGAATTTTTCTTTTTTTTTTTTTCTAGGAAATTGATATCAGTTTTAAAATCGATAATAAAACGTTCGAATTATATAGAAAATGATAATAATAAAGATGATTTAATATTTAAAACAATGAAATCATTACAATATGTTATTCGATTTGTATCGAAATCACGTTATTTAATGCAATTATATCCAATAACTGATGTTGAAGATAATTTCGATGATGAATTACGCGAATTATTAAATGATATAATTGTAATGATGTCATCAACATCTGATAATATTTTACGTGAACAAGGTGCTTGTTTAAAATATTTACCAAGTACTATACCTGATATTTTATTAGTTTTTGATGCTAAAGAATTGAGGTAATAATTATTTTAATTTATAAATTATTTGTTTATTGTTATTATTTCAGTATTATATTATGTAATATGTTGAATAATATCCCGCCAGGTCGTTTGACGAAACAAAAAATGATGACAATCAACGAAATTGTTCATAGTAAATTATTTTTATATACCGAATGTCGACGTATTTTATTACCTGTATTTATGAAACAAGTTAAAGTATTATTTGAAACTAGTGAAGAGGTAAGTTTAGATTTATTGTTTTTTTTTTTTTTTGAGAAGCAATCAACAAAACAAAAAACAGAAAGCTATTTTTTTTATATCGAGCAAAAAACAAAGAGAGCTTACGCTATATCATGCACATTTTGTTTTTGTTCAAATTATGAAAGTGATGAATTGATAAGATTGCACAAATCTACCACAAATTGTATATAAATTGAAATGTTTCTGCATTTTATAATTTTACACAAGTCTCGCCCTATGAACAGTACGTTACAGAAATGCAACACAAGAGGTATCTTGGCCACCGATGATTACAATTTCAAAACTATTGTCTTGCACTTAATTTTTAATTATTATTGAATTTTCTATACAGCATGGCATGATTTATTCATTTAATTATATAGTTAGTTGTCTATTTTCAATTCTTTTATAATTTTGGAGCTTTATTGTATTGAAGATTGTGCATGTTTTGTTTGATTTATTTGTATTGATTAAGTTCTTATAATTTTTGTTAATAACAATGTAGTGTAGAGGTATGCTGGGTATTATTATTATAGGGTGACAGAAGGCAAGAAGGACGTCGTCAAAATCGATCGGTGGCCAAGGTGGCTCAACTCCTAGGAACAACACAACATTATCTCAATCAACGTCGTGGATATTCTGAAGAGGTGACACAATTAACAAAACAATAAACACATATACAAAAATAAAAACGATCATAGCTTGCCTGCTTACTATTTTTTCGAGTCCATATAAATTAATCAAATTGATTTTTAATCTTAATATTTTTTTCTTTAATTCATTGAATTTAGGTTGAATTATGTGTAAAGATATTGAGCGATATATTGGAGCTTTTATTCCGAAAAAATATTGGTCCAACTTTTGATGATTTAACAGAAATTATGATGACTGGCCTTAGAACGATTATACAAACTCACATTCATATGCATAGTGAAAATCCACATTCGGTAATTATATAGAAATTTAATTACAAATTTGATGAATTATTTTTTTTTTAGGGTAATTTGGTGGCGATAATGATCGATATATTCCGTCAAATGACTGAGAAACACTACGATTTATATATAAACCATTTTAAGACACGTTTAGATATATTAGATTTTCTAATGGAAATACTATTAGTTTTCCAAGGTTTAGTTGATCAATCGATATTTCCAATTGATTGGTGTGATATGATAATGTTACAAAATAGTGTTATATTAAAATCGTTACGTTTCTTCTCCCATACGATACGTGATTATTTCTTCGAGAAATTCGAACATCAAGCTTGGAGTAATTTTTTCCATTGTGCTATAGCATTTATGACACAATCATCAATACAATTAGAACAATTTTCATTTAATAAACGTTTAAAAATAATAAAACGCTATAAAGATATGAGACGTGAAACTGGCTTTGAGATACGTTCAATGTGGTTTAATTTAGGACAATATAAAGTACAATTTGTACCATCATTAGTTGGTTCAATATTAGAAATGACATTGATACCGGAAAATGAATTACGTAAAGCAACAATACCGATATTTTTCGATATGATGCAATGTGAATTTTATTCATCGAAATTCGAAATTGAAAGTTATGGTGATACGAAACGTGATTCATCACATGTTAAAGCCAATTTTAATGATTTCGAAAATGAAATGATCGCTAAATTGGATATATTAGTTGAAGGTGGTAAAGGCGATCATGATTATAAAGATTTATTCCATGATATTATGATTGATTATTGTAGTCAACATACAACAATGAAAGAGGATGGTATCAAATTTGTTAAAATTGTTACAAGATTAATGGAATTATTATTGGAATATCGTTGTATAATACAAGATGAGAATAAAGAGAATCGTATGAGTTGTACAGTAAATCTATTAGATTTCTATTCGGAAATTAATCGTAAAGAAATGTATATACGTTATTTGAATAAATTATGCGATCTACATTTGGAATATGATAATTATACGGAAGCTGCATATACATTAGAGTTACATACGAAATTATTGAATTGGTCCGATGAATTATTATCGCCATTATTGAAAAGTTCACGTTATACAGATGCACAAACACATCGACAATTGAAAGAGGCATTATATTATAATATAATTGAGAATTATAGTAAAGGTAAAATGTGGGAATGTGCAATAAAAAAATGTCAAGAATTAGCTGAACAATATGAATTGGAAACATTCGATTATGATCGTTTAAGTGAATTACATTTGAATATGTCGCAATTTTATGATGATATAATGAAAAAAGCACGTGCCAAACCGGAATATTTCCGTGTCGGCTATTATGGTAGAGGTTTTCCCAAATTCTTACAAAATAAAGTTTTTATTTATCGCGGTAAAGAATATGAACGTTTAGCCGATTTCAATAGTCGTATATTGAATGAATTTCCGAAAGCTGAACTATTAAATAAATTAACACCGCCTGGAGAAGAGATCACCGAATCGGAGAAACAATGTAATTCTAGAATTCAATTTAAAAATATTTTTATTATTAATTGTTTGTAATTGTAGTTATTCAAATAAATAAAGTGGATCCGGTGATGGATGAGAAAAAGCAACGTTTCTCTGGCAAACCAGTTTCCGAACAAATTGTACATTATTATAAAGTTAATAATATTGATCGTTTCAGTTTCTCACGTCCATTTGTACGTAAAGATCCAAATATTGTTAATGATAATGAATTTGCTAATTTATGGTTAGAACGTATCGAATTAACAACAACATATCCATTACCTGGTATATTACGTTGGTTTCCAGTTAGTTCAATTAAAACACATGAAATATCACCATTACGTAATGCAATTGAAACAATGGAAAAAACAAATAAAAAACTACGCAACTTCATTATATTATATAATCGTGATAAAAATATGCAAATAAATCCATTAAGTTTAACATTAAATGGTATATTAGATCCAGCTGTTATGGGTGGTATTAAAAATTATGAAGATGTCTTTTTTACGGAGGAATATAAGAAATTCCATAAAGACGATTTGATTTTGTTGCAACGTTTAAAAGATTTAATTGCCGATCAAATACCATTATTAGATTTATGTGTTCAAATCCATAAAGATCGTGCTCCAACTAATTTACAACCGTTACAAAAACGTCTAGAAGATTGTTTTGCTACACTACAAGATAGTGTTGTTGAGAAATATGGAAAAGGGGTAATTTATTATTATTTTTTTTTTGAAATCAACTAATTAATAATAATAATAATAATGAAAAATTGTAGACGTGTGATTTGAAATTGGAGAATCAGGTCACAATGAGACGCCATTTTAGTATTACTAATGATACACGATTATCGAATGTTTCAATAGTTTCCGAGTAAGTTTTAACTGTAACTTTAATTGTTGTTTTAATCGTAATTGGGGTGCTTTATTTATTTGAAAAAACGCTTTTCGTGTTGTTCTTATTATTGTTTGTTTTAAATTATTTAATGTAGTAATGTTGTTGGTGGTCGTAACAGAGTGTCAAGTTTAACAAGAAATCAAGTGGCAACATTGAAGCAATTTACATCTATTTATTTTACCGCTTCCTCCTCTTCTAATTCTTCTAATTCTTCATCTGCTGTTAATAATAGGTTTGTATAGAAAGTGGCTACAAATCGAAAAAATTTTTTATAATAATATCTAATTTTTATGTTGTATTGTGAAGACTGTTTTGTACCCAATTTTAAAAACTAATTAATCTATTTATATTTTTTCAGACGGTCTCAGCAGTCTTCAATTAATAATAACAGAAATACTTCCTACGCCTAATCAATTCTAATTAAATCTAATTATTACTATTAATCAATTTTCTTTTTTGTTTCTTTGTTATTTTTTTCACTTTAATTATTGGAATCATTGGGATTTACTAATACGGTAATTATAAAAAAAAATCTTACCGCATGGTGCATGACTTTACTAAAATTCCTTCTATTGTTTTTATTATAATCAAAATATTAATTATAATTTTCGAATTATATTACAGTAAATCACATACAAATAATAATAATAATAATACGAGAAATCTTCTATCACCAACAAAAAGTCTAACAACAACACCAATGAATCCTAAGAAATCATTTAAAATAACAAAAGATCGTCGACGTAGTAGTAAATCAGATGTTGTAGGAAGTCAATTAATAACAACGACATCACCTAGTGCTACCCAATGGTATACAACAGAAGATACAACAACTCCAACAACAACAATAATATCACAACCAATAACAAACAACGGCAATTCAACATTACCAATATTCGAATTAACTCAAGAAGTATTTTTTAATGACACATCATTTTCATATTATATTTGAATTATTTATTTTTAATTTTTTTTCGATAGTTAACACCAAAACGTCCACTTCGTTCAGAAGTTGAGAAAGAGAAACGGTTGAGTCGTCCACAAAGTGGCCAATATTCGTCATCATCATCGTCACGACCAAATAGTTTAACAGTACAGATAAGAAATAATGGTAGTTGTGCTACTACTAGTTCGGAAAATAGTAGCAATCGTGAATCTATTGGTATTATTTGTTTTTATCATATAAATAATTGTTATTAATTGTGAATTAAATAGATTCTAGTGTTAGTGAAGAAGATACTACGATACCGCCTCCATTACCAATAAAATTACGTGAAGTTGATTATTCGAATTTACCATTTGGTGAAAATACAAGTTTTCTCTATTCAAATCGTAATTCATTAAGGAATAATAATAACAAACAACAATTGAAATTGAAAATACCAGAACCTGGATGTGTTGATTTTGATGTTGATGGTAGTGGTGATGGTGATGATATACCACCGATACCACCGCCTAAACCACCAAAAATCAAAAATAAAACATATGCTTAATCATTATTATATAAATATTTCTATTGAATCGTCGATGTTTTTTTTTGCAATTATTATATGAATAAATCTCAAGCACAAAGTTACCATAAGTGCCATGTATTCGTATTATATATATTCATATTTTGTATATAATCTTTATATACCAAAGATATTTTTTATTGTACAAATTTTGTTTTTTTTTTTATATATATATGATTAAAATATTTGTAAAAATTAATATCTAATTTTACCTTCTATAGCACAATTTATTCGAAACGAATATAAGTTTGACGACTTCTGGTAAGTAAATTCTATAAATTTGTTTCTATTACAAAAGTGTTTTTTTGTTTTCAGGATCCAGTATAATTAGAAAATTTGACGTCCAGTTTTATGGGGAAATCGTATAATGCAAACTATTCGTTGTACCATGACCGTCATACAGTCCAAGATGTTTGCTAATATGATATGAAATTGACCATTAGGCGCAATTGTTAACGATTTTAAACAACAACAAAAAAATATTTTCTACTCATTTCTATTGGAAGACCCCCTACGATGGAAATATTGTTGAAATGAATATAATAGCCAGAAAAATAATCAACGTAGAAATAAAAGATAATAGAAATGAATTCTAATATCTCCGATTTTAATAAAGTTCAATAATAAAAATGATAATGTTGCTGATAAAGAGAGTCGTAATAAAATGTTAGAGAATATTGCTAGTGGTAATAAAAATTATGGCACTAATTCCGAAGGAGAACGAACGCAGAATAATAATGCCCCACCCGGTATAAAATCGTTGGTATTAGTTTTAATCCATGAAATCTGAAAAGATTTTTCACTATTGTTGGAAATTAATTTCAGGTTTATTCTTTTTTAGAATAGAAACCAGATGATATAATTTAGTGATTTCTTTATTGTTAATTAAAATCTGGCGTTTGTTCTTCTTCTTGTTCATCAACATTTCGATATTGCCATTCGGCGGCACCCCAACCATTGCGACCGTTAACATTAAACGTACACAATCGTTCAATAACTTTACTTTCACAATTTTTGCTAAGATAGAAATATGGTGAATGTAAAACATTGACTTGTATCACATATTTTTGATTGCCTACAATTAATTTTTGTTGAATTAAAATCGATAATTGTTCGTTGTTATTATTACCCGCTTCAAAACTGAATGCATAATCTAAAGGTGGTGTACCATTTTCGCCATGTTGATAGAGATCTAAATCGCACGCTTCAACAGGATAAATCCGATTATCCTTTGCTCTATAAACATACCCTACAACAATCCTTTTTTTTTGTTTTCAAGGATTATTGGAGATTATTTTTATTATTTTCGATTGAAATTTTTACCATGAGAACGTTATTGGGACGGAAATTACACCAACATTGAAACGATCACCATTATCGGTTGTTAAAAAATGTAAACCATACCGATGGAAATCACGCCATTCACGTTTCAAACCATAACTATGATCACGTACTGAATTGATGTCGATTTTATAAGCGTTACCATCAATTTTAACAACACCCCGAACATCGCCGTGTTGTTCATAATGCGTTTGATGACTCCTTTATTGTTAGAATTATTAAAGAAAAAAATTGTACTATTTCGAAATGGATAATTACGTTTTTAGATTTTGGAAATACTGTCGACTCCATAATTCCCGTGCTATAGCTTTAGCCGTCATCAACGGATCCATATCTGTATCGAAATTGAATAATGGCAAATTCGATGAGAATTCAGCGTCAATTTCAACATTAACAATTTGTTTATTATCCCGATACAATTTCATTGGTCCTTTATAAATAATCTTCCATTTTTCCATTGGTATAATCGGAATTAATTCGATACCATCAATTTTATATTCGTCAATATTATCGTCAGTTTGATAAAGTGTTGTTTTTGGTAATTTCAATGTTTCTAATAGACCTAAATTGGAATCTTGTATTAATAAATAAAGGAAACCATCGATTAGACGATTTTTCCGACGGGCTATACCAACAACCAAATAATCACCATTCTTATTGGCTCCATTAAAATAAACCGCATCAATAGCCTGATTGAAAATTTAATTAATTCTAGTTTTAATGTGGAAAATGTTAATTTTGAATTAATTACATTTGGATGATTGGAGAGTTTTTGTGGTTTGTCAATATTGTTGGTATTAATCGATTTTCGAAATTTGTTTATCATTCGATGGAAATTCTGTATAATTTGAGATTTAATTTAAAATTCAAATAGAATATCAATTCTCTATACTGACCTGTTTAATTGATAATATTGTGAACATAAATATCAATTTCAACCAATAGAAGCCATTTGGTCTTTGATAAATATTGAAAATGGGCGGTGGATTTTTATTCAATAATTTCATGGAAATTATTAAAAGAATGGCCAAAGAAACGATCAAAAATTCAATCATCTTATATAATTAATATATGACAGAATTTATTGATAACAGAAATTCTATATTTATCTTTAATTATCATTAAGATCGATTGTAGAGATAAGAGAATGAATTTTCTGAAGCGTCTTTTCAAATTATTAAAATATACGAATAATATAATGAAATTTCAGTTTCCAGTTCGATGCGATTTATATTAATTAATTCCAAGAAATTCTTGAGAATATTAATTTTCTATTTCGTACGAATACGAGCAATGACTGTATGCAGTCTCAGACAACCTTACTGGAACATCGAAACAGAGAGAAAGAGTGATATTCCTGGACGAATCGAAGTTTGATGTACGCGAGCTGACGCAAAAGTATTGATATAATCGGTTATTTCTAGTGGCTACCAAAGACATACATCGGCGACTTAGTGGAAACGTTGGAGGATTGTGTCCCCCGCATACTCTATAGTTACAGGCTGGTGCGAGAAGTTGCGTTGGGTAGAACATCCACCGCAGACGACGACAATCAAGTTTCATACCGACGAAAATGGCTGATCAATTTGAAATCTAGTTTTAGGTAACCGAAGAGTGACACCATTAGGCATTTAGCTGATGTCTGAAGGTTCGCTCGTTGGATATCCAGGATGTTAACCGCTGAATAAAAGAAGACACAGATTTTTGACTTGATCTGTGACAATGAACAAGACCTGGATTTATCACTTCGATCCGGAGCTAAACAAAATTACGTAACAGTTTTTTTTTTTTTAAATACACATTTATTTACAAAAATTAATAATACAAATAAAAACTATAATATATTGTATTTACAATGTTTAAAATTCGAGCAGAATAATCTTAAATCTATCTTACAATAATAGTCTTCTCTGTATTATATATATATATAATTTTTTTTTTAATTCAATTTTATATACATTCACACACGCAAAAAAATTAATTAATATACAGACTGCTCCACTAGAGGCTTTCCTGGTGTTGTAACTCTGGCTCTAGTGAGTGCAAAAAAAAAAACGGACTCACCGATCTAAAGTGTGATATCTAGAAAAATTTCCCAAATTTTAGATCTGCGAGTCCCTTTTTTTTTCCTCCACTAGAACTAGAGTTCCAACAAGATCAGGAAAGCCTCTAGCGGACCATCCTGTATAATATAAATCGATAAATAATTTGTTTCATTGAAATTTTTCAATATAAAAAAAATAAAACACCCCCAATAATTATTTTTTTTTGGTGAGATCATCTGGAATTTGACGAAATTAATAAAAAAAAATATATA
The DNA here is from genome assembly GCA_037414775.1 of Zonitis immaculata. Classification (NCBI taxonomy): domain Eukaryota; kingdom Metazoa; phylum Arthropoda; class Insecta; order Coleoptera; family Meloidae; genus Zonitis; species Zonitis immaculata. Next base: position 3,314 of record JAZBGX010000765.1, on the reverse strand, counting down.
TAATCGGAAAATCGCAAAATAATTATTCTATAAAATAAACATTACTAAATTAAGTACAAATCGAGTCTTTGTTGTTGTTGTTGTTTGTCAATTCAACAGCCCTCCGTGTTTGGCACTATATTAGATTAATTTTTTTTTAGCTCAAAAATGTGCTTTAAAAAGCGTCGAATTTCGTCAAAATCAAAAGGTCTTTAAGGCACAAATTGTCATAAAGAAACAAAAAACAACAACAAAAGGAGAACAGTCCAAATGACAAATTTTACAAACAAACACAACAAACAAAAATTAATGGCAAAACAAATACAACAAATAAGTATATTAGAGAGACACAACAAATATTTTATTGCAATCATAATCACATAGTCTAATTAAAAATTCTCGCTCCTTAGTTCAGTTAATTGATATACACACACATTTATTTATTTTATTTTTTTTTTCAAATTGTTGCATTACTTTATTATAAGTTAAGATGAATGGGATATGGAGAATTCATTCGTACGTACAAACATCCAAAAACAAAAACAAACTGCCATGGATTCATCTATCTAATAACATCTCTTTCTCAGGTACTTTGGGATCAAAAAGGGCAGTAATAGAGAGCAACTTGAATATTATAATTATCATCATTATATTTAATTATAGCGGTTTGGGGGGTAATAGAGACGAATTTAATTAATTTTTAAAAACATTACGGAATTTTATGTGATAAACGATGAGAATTCTTATTATTAATTAATTAATTAATTTTTTTTGCACATTTAAACAATTATCTCTCGGATGACACGACGTGTTCGAGAGTTTGGCGTTGAATATCCACTTTCTAAACTTTCTTCATAACTTAACGACATATGTTGTGATGGTTTCTCGTCTTCCATTTGATCTAGATAAGGATCAGGTAGACCGCTAACATCGTGATATGGCGAATCTGTAATTAAATTAAATAGGAAAAAATTATGTAAATATTAGAATAATTTTCCCCCATATTCATCATTTGATGATTTTTAGGAGGAAAAACTGAATTATTATCATAACACTTCAATTTCAATTCGAACCAAACAATAATATTCATTGAAATTAAAGTGTATATTTGAAAATTTTATTATTATTATTACAGAAACACTACAAAATCTAATGACACGAACAAGACAGTAGTAAAAATAACCAAACCACAAACCATAATTAAAATCCTTCTCAACAGCTTGTCGTCAGCACTTTTAGAGGAAAAACAATATTATTACCCTTATTATTACAATTACAATAGAATCTCGATTATATTTCTACAAATAAAAACAAAAAACACTTACCGATATTTTGATCTATCCGTTTTTTCGGTTTATGTACAGCCGCATATGGATCACTACAATAATCTTGTCTGGACGGATTATTACTATTTCTCATATAATCATCACCACCATGTTGACTTTGTGTTGTTATATGTGGATATGGTGCATAATCATCATTAGCACCATAACCACCATGTTGTATTGGATCATAACCATAAGAATTTTGTCTATCAACATTTATATGGTGCGGTTGTAATTGTGTTGTTGAATTTGTTGTAGCTGCTGCCATTTTCATTTGCCATAATGAATCTTGCGAATTAACACTACCACCATTATTCGAATTTGAATAACTATTCTCCAAATATGCCATATTCGCCCCTAAAATCCAATACAATAATTATAATTTAATCAATCAAAATTAATTAAAACTTACAATCGTTGTTTGTGATATTCGGACGGTTTTGGATATCTGGATTAGCAACATAACCATAACCGTTTTGTGTTGCATAAACAGTCTTTTGATCTTCCATTGTTAATGCTAAATCTAATGAATGTTCTAAAGCTTTATTTTCTAAACCAGTCGATGGATAATAAGGTGGTGGTGCTTGATTTTGTTGTGGCACGATAGTTGGACGTACTGAATCCATTTCATAATCTTTAACTTGTGATTTTTTCGATTGATTCCGTTTACAACGACAAAACAAAAATATCAAACCAACAAATAATATAAATATAATACAAGCTATAATTATAGCTATCAATATTGGTGTTGAAACAATTGAGGCTTGATGCAAATAAGCTGAGCCTACTGCAATAAAATATTCAAATTAAAAACAACAATTGAAAAAAACAAAACACTAGAAATACTTACATTCAGCTTCGATATAATCACCGCAATGTTCATGTTTGGCTCTTAAACATAATTTAACTCGTACTTTCGGCGTATAATTATCATTAACACCGATCGGTTCATCAACAAGGGCACGTCCAATATTTCTCTGATCACGTCCAATTTTATCTAAATTAGCTTCTTTATATGTTGGTGTTATACCAGACACTTGTAATGGTAATGTATCAATTGGTTGCCATATTGGTAATGGATGATTATCACTACTAACACTTTCAACAACAGCTATTAATGGTAGACATGTTGCTGGTATATTAATTGATAATATATGACTAGCTGGATCATAAGCAACACGTTGTGGTATTGGTATACGATCAACTCTAGTTGATAAACGTATCTCTTCAGAATGTTCACTATTACCTTTTGTATTCAATGCTTTCACTTTAAATAAATAATGTTGATGTTGATCTAAATGCGAAACGTTACATGGTACATTTTGTTGACAATCAACTTCGGACCAATCGGAAATTTTCGTTATTACACCACAACCATCTACCATTATATCTTCATCGCTGGCAACTTTTTTATACGATACAAAATATTTCGTATTCGATATACCACCATTGAAACCCGGATCCCAATTTAATGTAACATAATTATGTCCTAAATATAATGCGGCTAGATTTTTTGGTTTTTCCGGTGGTCCTTTCGGTTGTAAACGTATTCGAGCATTTCTCTCACCCAAATTATTAACAATTTTACAATTATAATCACCGTAATCTTGTTTTTTTATATTCGATATTTTCAATATACTTATAAATGTATCATCATCGGATGTTGTACGAAATGAATAATGACCTTCACTACTTGATTGTAATGGTGATAGATTTGAACCGTAATACCATTTGAATTCGGGTTTTGGATATGATAGAACTTTACAAACAACTTCGGCTGTTTCCGATATATCATAAGCCACTTTATTGTATTGATGCAAAATTATTGGTTCATCTGGAAAAAAAAAAACATTAAAATCTATATTAAATTAATGAAAGTAATCGATAATAATAATAGAACGATCAACGAACTTTACTATTTAATTTTAAATAGAAGCAGTATAAAAAAAAGCACCAATATAAAATTATTTAATTATATAGTCGTGCCAAAAAACAACTAACTACAACCGG
>JAZBGX010000764.1:0-20344 GCA_037414775.1 Zonitis immaculata | reverse complement strand
TCATAATGATTGATTGATGATTTTTTTTTTGTTTCATCGACTAAACGCTTTTTTTTCGGGGCTTGAACAATTTAAATGGAATTCTTAATCGAAAGTGATGTTTTTCTTTTTTTTTTTTGTTTTGTTTTAGCAAAAAAACTGTTTATTATTCAAAAAATAATAGAGTCTTATTATTAATTGTTTTAATTGTGAATTGGGAACAATACAATTGAGACAATTAAACGATTTTTTTCCAATGTCGAACGAAATTATTTCTAATGATGTGGTCCCAAGAATTGAGAAGAAAAACTCTTGTCATCATTAGCATCATTTATCATTTACTTATATATTTTTTTGTTTTATTTATGGGTAAATAAATTCATAGTTGGAAATTTTCAGGACAAAAAAAAATGCTCAAGAATTTTTTAAGAAAATTTATATTTTATCAGAAAAAAAAAATCAAAATCACTGTAATTAAAATAATTATTTTTTAATTGTAAGAAATCAGTAAATTAAACTTGTGGAAATATTTGTGATGGCATACATTGTATTCAAAAGTAGTATTGAAATTTTAATTCCCTAATTAGGGTGATTCCGGGAGAGATGGACCACTTCTCTTGAAAGAGCTCTAGCCGTTTTCTTGAGTTGAAAGGAACGCAATTTTGCTCTAAATGTGTGTATTTAGTGGTAACGATGGTAATTTTACGTGTAAAATTACAATTCTATAAGAATGCTTGTAATAATAATAAAAAAGAAAAACGCATGACTAACCTATCTATCCGACCTACTTAAGTATAGATGGACCATCTTATTAGGGGCCTAAGAAAGCTACAATTGGAATCATAATCAACAAGATTCATTGAACTATTATATGATTACATCGTATCATCACAATTATCGCACACGTTGTCGTATCTGGTACGGCTTTCATGAGACCTACGCTCGCATATAACGCACTGAAGTTACTCATTCCGCGATATTGTTTGACTATAGATATTTCTACATCCAGCATATCCGTTATCATTTCATTCGTCAATATTATGTCTTCCCAGTATTGTTTCCATATGTTGAACATATAAAAATATTTATACACCGGTCTATATGTTTCCCTCTACGCAAATGGTCCGTCTATGCCAAAATATCAAAACAGATGGATCGATTGATAAATAGATATCCTGTGGATTTTTCTTTGTTTTGTCTTTGTGTGTTGTGATTGAAAGAAAATATGTAAAAGTTAGTATACGTGTTAAGAGGAACGGAAACAAGCCGTTGCTGTTAGAAAAGCAAAATGACAGTTTGATAATTATGCCACTGGTCCGGTGCATCTCTCCTGACGCTCCATCTTTCCCGGACTTTTTAACGACCGATAGTTTAGTTGAAGTCTTAATCAGAATGAAAGTGCGCAGACTACAACAATTTGGTGTGGGCCGATAAAAAAGTTTGATACGTCATACAATTTGCCTTCAAACTATCGGCCCAACTCAACCAAACTATCGGCCGATCAAAAAATCTGTAGTCTGCGGCTAGCCTTACCCTAACTAAAAAAATAATAATCGAATCCTGAAATTTTACTGAAACAAATTTTAATAAAACTATCTTTGTTTCAAATTATTTATTTATTTTTGTTTAATTGAATAATATCATTAAAAAAATATCTTTTGAGTAGTGCTGTTAGTGCTCATTCCTTGGCTGCCGCCAATTCCGTTTCCAATTCAATTATCTTCAATATACCATCATTCATTTCTTTAACAGCTTCATATTCCGTTAGACCCAATCGACGTTTATTCGAAATATCATAAATACCATCTTCAGTCTCTGAATGTTCCCCAGATGTACCACGAATTTGTAAATTATATTTTTTAGCTGTTTCCTCAAATTTCGCTTTATCAGCTGATAGGTTCGGTACTTTAATATGAACAGAGGCACGTATTGTCGTACCCAAATTGGTTGGACAAAATGTTAAAAAACCGAAACGATCAGTACGTGTAAAACTCATTTTTCTTCCAAGTTCTCTAACTGCTGTTACTAAACGTTTATAGACTTCTTTTAAATTACCACCTTGTTGCATTGATATAATACGTAAATGGTCTTCCTCATTTATCCAACATAGAAATGTTTTATTATTATTGTGGAAAATGCCGCGCCCTTTTGGCCAAAATCGACAAGCATTGGCGCTTTGCAAGAAACGATCGCCTTCTTTAAATAAGAAATGATCGTCAATCAATTGCTTTTGATCTTCCGGTTTCATATTTTCTAATGGATAATAAGTGCCTTCTAATTCGCCACTCATATCTTTCAAACTACCCGAAATTAATTTTTCAAGCCGTAGATATTCCTCTTCTTTCAAACATGGATTGAATGGATAGCCGTTTATTGAACGGCCACATCTGACACGAGTTGAAACTATAAAATCACCAGATGGATCTAAATCATCGAATTGATCGATATCACCCCAATTAGTTGGTGGATGTTGGGCACAAGCATCAAAACCACCGTGATAGTCGTCAATTATCGGATTGAAAATATCCGCAAATACTGTATAAGCATCTGGATCGGGTGCATAAATACCACAACCGGAATCTAAATTTTCTAAACCCGATTGTATACAATCTAATAATGTTGAACCATATTTTGTTTTGCGTCTTTTACATGAATCATATACTTCTTTTGTTAAATATTTTCGTAATAAAGAATTTGAATCGGATGTGGCAAAACGATAATAAGCTTCATCGAGTTTACGTTTAATTTCTGGTAGTACTCGGTTTTTGCCACATTTATTATCACAATTACTACAGGCTCGTGCCATTAATTTTGAGAATTTTACGAATCGAAAGAAACTGACATTCAAAGCCATAGTAATGTGTTTATTTACATTCAATTTATTAACAAAATATCCAAGAACAACTACTTTTTTTTCAATTTTTATTCAACACGATTATATGTTACATATTTTCATTTAAATAATTGAAACATGAAAATATAATAATTATAATAATAATAATAATATAGAATTTGGACTTGTTAATTTTATTGGATAAAATTAAAAGCAGGTGTGTAACTATAGAGAAATTTGCAGTAATACTATTTAGAAAACATTGATTTTATCAACTTTTTTTTTGCATTCAGAAGCGACACTTAATTTGTTCAATTATAAATAATTAGAGAGATAAATATCGATTTAAATTAGGGTTACCATAAATCTTGGATTGTTGCGGGTTTAAATATCTATCCCCCTATTTCACGATTAAATTCACAAATGTAGCGCATTGAACTTTTAAAGTAAATCGTCCTCAAACTAGGACACAAACCAAATTACAACACAAAAATCGGTTATTAAAAAAAAATCTGAAAATTTTCCTATCATCAAAAGTTGGAAAATGTTACTTTAAAAAAAAAAGGTGGAAATTTTCCGTGATTACGGAATTAAAAAGCAAAATATAGGAACTAGAAAATTGTCGCTAAATAATAATGGAAGATTTAAAAAAAATAAACAAAATAGATTTTATTGGAAATTGTTATTCTAAAAAAAAGGTTTCTATCACGTGAAAATTTGAAAATTTCGTATAAAAACTATTTAAAATCTTAGAAAAAATATAGAGAGCGGAAACGCCCTTTTAGAGAAAAACTTTTAGGTCTCAAAATAATCATGGAAAGTTTATAGAAAAATTACAATTATTGATTTAAAAAGAAAAAACCATTTCGCTGGTAACGTATGATTGAAAAAAAAATCATACCTACAAAAAAAATTTGTGAAAATTAGAGAGCAACTATCAAATTTTCTAAAAAGAGAAAATTCAACAGTTTAACAAAAATCAGGAAAAATGCCATAAAAATCAAGCAATATTAAAATTTTACTAGAAAAAAAAACAAACAAACACAAAAAGAAGTTTAAAATTTCAATTCCTGAATAAGTAACGCAATTGTAAAAATTTCAATAATTTTAGCTGAAGAAATTAAGATTTTAGTTTAGAAAACTCTGGATTAAAGGTATCCCAGTTTGAGAGTCATTGTTTTTTATTTTTTCCTACTTGTTTGTTGATAATTCGAAATACGGTAGCCCTAATTATAATTAAATTGAAATGTTGCTAATTAATTATCATAATACTTATTTGAAATTAAGTTTGATTATCTGTAGTTGATTTAATAGTTTTATTAATTTTATCCCGTGAGCGTATTGGAAGACTAAACGGTGCACAGCCGAATGGATCCTCTGTAACAGACATAACTAAACTTTCTCTTGATTTAACACCTTGAATACTGCTTTGACTATCACGACGTAATTTATCAAATTCCTCACCAAATATATGATCTTCACTCATATGACTAAATGGTGTATCTTCAAATGGATTCCAATCAGCAACATCCGCTGATAATGAACGACTATCTGGACCAATTGGATGGGCAACATCAGCTGTTGATGCTGACATACCCGGACGCATTTGTTGGCATTTATTTAATAATAAATCATTTTGTATTAATTGTGCTGATGTTGATAGTGTTGACGTCGATGGTGTTGGCGGTGATGATGATGATGATATTAATGTATCATCATTTGGTACACGTGGTTTTATTGATGACTCATATGGTGCCAAAAAGTTTGATGTTTCCGATGCAAATACTTTATTAAATGCTGTTGTATCACTCATATTACGACGATGGCCTTTTGTTAATGTTAATGTCGGTGTTGACGGTGGTGTTATTGTACCAACTAAACAACCACTACTACCACCACTATCATTTTCTATTAATTTTGTTTCAGATAAATTACGAAATATTTGATTATCAAGTGAATTATCTGATGTTTTTTGATTGTTACAACTAATATCGGAACCTGTCATGGAATTATCATCTCGGAATGGATCTGGATAAATTGATGATTGGAATAATGAATCATAGTGTTGATGTGGTGTTGTTGATTTTGTTTCTTCATGTTGTTGTTGCTGCTGGGTTTCAGGAAAAAAATCTAATTTTGGTGAAAAATTTGTTTGTGGAAATGTTACTGTCGCTGTAGTAGGATTTGATTGTTGTTGCTGTTGTTGTTGTTGTTGTTGATTGGAATGACAAATTGGACTTTGAGACTTTTTATTAATTGTAGGACTTGGACTTAATGTTAATGGAATATTATTTAAATTTAATGGAGTTGTTGTACTGCCTTTAGGCCGTTGACGTGGCATTACACTTGTACCTTCAACAACATTAACAGTATTTGGTTTATTATAAACTTTGATTTGTGTCTTTTTTAAATCGGATTCAAATGGTGGTATTGGTAATTCGTCTAAATTTGGTACTGAAGTTTTCTATCAAATTACAAAGAGAAAAACAATTAATTAATTAATTAAATGATAAATAATATCGATTTAAAATAATTACCATTAGATTTTTGACAGGATTTTCTTTACCCATTAAATGGAACGCAACACAACTAACTTGGAATATATCAGGTCTTTTATCAGGATCAGTTTCTAACATAAAACCTATTTAAATATTATATTATTATTGATTTCATAATAATAATAATAATAATAATAATAGGGTGACGTACGTATTAATTGATGTAATGATTTAGAATATTTGGAATTATCTGGAATGCTAAAATTACCACTTTGGATCGCTAAAGTACTCTCACCAAACGGTAAACTAAAAAAACACAACCTATATAATAAACAACCTAATGCCCATATATCAGATTTTGTTGTAATAGTTTTCCCCGAATACATATCAACCATTTCTGGTGCCCGATAACTTAATGTTGTATATTTTTTAATTTCATCTTCAACATTAACAACACCATTTTCACATGGATTCATTATTCTAGCTGTTGCCGAACCAAAATCACATATAACATAATTACCATTATCATTTAATAATATATTTTCAATTTTCAAATCACGATGTATTATTGGTGTTTTACAATGATGTAAACGTGAAACAGCTTCGCATATATCACAAAATATTGTTAAGATTTCTATTTCTGTAAAGTTTGTTTTCAAACGTTGTTTCATCAAATTCAATACATTCTCTTGACAATAAGGCATTAATAATAATATTTCATAGACACCATTACCAATTTGATTTAAACTAGAATCAATATAACCGATAATGTTTTTGTGGCCGCTTAAACTGCTCTAAAAAATTAACAATATTTCAACTAAAACTGTCAATTTTTTCCTTGTTTTATTTAAATTTCCAACTTACAGCTATTTGAATTTCACGTTTAGCTACATTAAGATCTTGCTCATTATTAACACACATCCGCTTTAGGGCATATCGAGTTCCATTAACGCCCCTAACTAAATAAACAACAGCAAAACCACCTATAGAAATTAATTGATTGATTAAAAACGAACAAAATTAATCGATTCTAATACAATACAGTAATAAGACAAAATCAAATACCTTCAGCTAACATTTCTTCAACTGTTACAGTTTGTCGGCCAATTGTAAATACTTTTCCAATATTGCTATTTACCTCTCTAGAGGAATTATCAATTTTTGTTTCAATTTTAGAAAATAACTTTTTCATATTGAATTTTTCACTAATAATTAACTAATTTATACATACATACAATTTACATTGATTTTTTGCCTCATTGAATTCTTTGGTGTTATATTTGAAAAATAACGGAATTATTTTATCGATAATGAGTTAAATTAAAAACAGCCTCCATAGTCAATTGATTTAGGATAAATCTTTTTTTCTGATATCGATGACGACGATATCAATTAAGTTGTCAGATTTGACAATCGGAAAAACTGTAGACAAATTTAGGGATTTCAATGAATTAAGTTGGTTACCCGTAAGAAGAGGGAAAAATTAAAAGGAATGTTGTCATATCATTTTATTTTCACTAAATTAGATTTTTTAATCTATAGAGAAATTAAATTGATAGAATATTAATCGAGTGGAAATAAATGAAGAAAATACTATTTTACTTTGAATTTCTCGTATTTTCTTTGTCGATTTTAATTAAAATAATAATTATTTTAATTGAACAAAGGACATGAAACAGTGCCAACATAACAAAACAGAAAAATAAACGTGACGTTTAGGAATGAGCGGGAATATGAAAGTTTCGGGCAGTGTTGTTGCAGAAGACAGTACATTATTTAATTCTCCAGCTTCTTCGGATCTTCTGAAATTGAATTGCAAGCAATTTTTCCAATAATACTGAATCTCAATAACTTGCATCTGACTAGCTCAATCAATCTTGATCATTTTTTTTATTTAATAATATATAATATGTACTATAACAACAATTTTTTCTTGCACATCTTACGCACTGATAATATGTTTATTCAAATTTTAATCAAAATACTTGCATTATTATTTTCCGTTTAATTAGATTCAAAACATATTCACAGATTATAGACTTATAAGTGTTAAGTGCCCGAAAAATATGGCGGAAGTTGACGCGTGCCCAACAAAATTTTCAAAAATGAAAAAGTGGACTTAATTATAACGAGAATTTATAGAAATTATTTTATTTATTTTATTATCAATGGAAAATGGAAATATGAGTCTATATTGTATTGAATTACTTGATAGCTTATAAATTCTAGAAATAATGTTATAAATACAAATTGATGCAGTTAAATATAGCTCAAAATTCACATATTATTTATTTATTACACATTTTATCCAATTTATTGAATTTTCAACTTAAAAGACCCTATTAATAGACTTCATTGCATAGAAGTCCATATATTTTTTGAATTAATTCAGTTTGTAATTTTATAGACAGTTGAATTATTGATTGTTTTGATAGTGCGCTGCATTTAGTGTTAACCTCAATACTCCACCTGTCTGATACCTGTCGTTGAAATTTCGTATTCGTTAATTTTTGCGTTCATTTTAAATCGAAATGGCAAAGAGTAACGTTCTTGAATTTGTACGTGAAGATGATTTTGTTGAATATTTCCTATTTCCAAACATTGATAAACCAAATGAAAATGAACAAGAAACAATATTGAATTGTTTATTGAAAGAAACAAATAATTTAATACAAAAATATACCGAAAATTATTTATGGCATAAAGATGAATTCAAATTAAGAACAACAACATCAATTACAAATCAATTACAATTGCAACAAAATAATGGTAAGATAGATAAATAGAATTATTTGAAATCTTTTGATAATTAATTTTGTTTAGAACAATTACCACCACATTTATATGGTGTTACTCATTTTGGTGATAATATCGATGATGAATGGTTTATTGTTTTCCTTCTACGTCAATTAACGATAGAAATTAAAGGTTTAATTGTACGTGTACATGATGCCGATGGTGAATTTATTTTAATCGAATCAGCTGATTATTTACCACAATGGGCAGATCCTGAAGTGTGCGAAAATAGAGTATTTTCTTCTAATAATAATAAAAATAGCACAAAATATATGAATTTTATTGATTTTAGGTGTATTTCTTCGAGGGTAATGTTCATTTAATACCATTACAAGATTACAATAATCCCGAAATGGATCGTTTAACAATAAATGAAGGTATATCGATAATACGTAATAATCCGACTGAAACTTTAGCTTCACAAGACATACAAAATTCAATAATCAATAAATTACGCGATTATCCTGATAAAATAAAAGATAATTTACATTATGCAAAAATTTATGTACCAATTGGTGTAGCTGCAATATTGAAACATAAACCAAATTTGATATCACCAGCTATACAATCATTTTGTAATCGTGATCAAATCGATATGAAATCATGTAAAGCAATGAAATATTTCCCACCCGAAAATCGGGTCAATATTAGAGTGGCATTTACAAAATGTTTGTACGCAATGTTGACACATAGTAAATATGTGCCAGATAAAAGGACAGGTTGGAATTTACCACAATCGGATAGTCCGCAATATAAAGCGCATAATTTAGGTATAAAAATAGCTTGTGGATTTGAAATATTGATTTCTCAAGCTAAACTTAATAATGATATTGAACAAGATAAAGGCTGGCACAATTATTTGAATAATCTCAAAGAGAAAAACTATTTTAATGATCTCATCGAACATTCACGTGATTATAATAATTTATTGAATAAAGCCAAAGAATATTATATTAATCATCGCGATACTATGCAATATACGCCAATGATAGGTCGCGAAATTCTAGAATTAACAAAAACGTTAGATAATAAAATTGATGAATTGAAAAAAGATGAGACAAATCTACCACCAGATGATGATGATTCTTGGTTGAATGTAAATCCAGAAGAACTTGAAAAAATGCTACAAGAAAAATATGGCAAACGGAAATTTACTACAATTAATAATGATTCGGATGCTGGGAATTTTACACAACAAGTAACGAAATTTTTGGATCATATGTCAGGTATTGAAGGTGTTGAATTTCCAACAACAGAAGAATCATCGTCATCATCACCAATACGCCCGCCACGTGGTGTTAAACGTCGTAGTAAAGTGTCTTTTTCGAAAGATACAAAAACTGACGATAAAACACGACAACAATCAACAACAAATCGTATTAATTTCGATCCAAATGGTTTTCAATGTGCCGTACAAAATATATTAAACTTTGTTATACCAGAAGATGATAGTTGGGATTTAGAGTCTAGTTCGGATATGAGCGATTACGCTGATGACCAATATATCGACGATGATAATTATAATAAAATTGATAATAAAATGAAACAGTATATGGATGAAATGGATAAAGAGCTATCGAAAACGACAATTGGTGAAAGTTTCGAAAAGAAATCAAATGGTGATACAACATTTGATGATATTGAAAATTTCCAACCGGTCGATATCGATATGAATGCATTGAAAAATATTTTAGAAAGTTATCGTTCACAATTAGGCGAAGCTGGACCTTCAACTAATATGTTAGGACCTATGGGTATACATTTAGATAATACAAATGATCAAAAAAACAATTAAATTTAATTCGAGAGCACATTATTCAATATTCCAATAGTTTCTAAGGCTTTTTTATACACAATTTTTTTATTGATTATTTTTTTGTGCCAATCGAATAATAACTGCCATATACTTAAGCTTATTACATAAATTTTTATTAATTATTATCAAAAAAACAAACAATTAGATATCAGGGTATTTGCAAAAATTGTAATAGGCTTTTATAACTAGTCTATGTTTGATTTGATAAATTACAATTTTTCAAACAATTATTTGAAAAAAATATATTATTATTATTATAAAGGTTTGAACCATTTGGGCACTTTACCATTTGTTTTATTTACTTTCCTTTCATACGGTTGTGGATGATGAATGATAGCTACTTGGTTACTTGGTCCTGGTTGAGTTATATCTTCAATTGTTAAAAAATCTTCAGAATTGAAAGATTGATCATCTCTTGTTGTTTCTTGCCTGTTATAATCAAAAATTCTTATTTATACATTTAGAAAAATTACGAAAAGAAAATGCTCGATTTAATGGACGGAATTGTTCGGTTTCCTTCCATTCAATCGAAAGTATTTTTCAAATAGATAATTAATTATTACCGTGTTTTGGCAGCTGCACGTATTGCTACATCACTTGTTGTGAATTTATCCAAAACATCTTTTCTTAATTTAATTTCTTTACAATCAGTTAAACCCAAATGTAGTAAAGCACCAGGTACACAACCAAGCTCAATTAATGTTGCTCTCTCTTCTAATATCAATTTAGGTGGTGTTGTATAAATATAGAAATTCAATGTTTTATCATCAAGATATTCACGTACGAATTCAATAATATCTTGAACAGTTTCAGATGGATTGAAATCACCTTGTAATATTGTACGATTAGGAAATTGTATTCTTATGATAGATTTTTTATATTTATTCAATAATCTCAATTGTTTTTTCGACTCCTCTAAATTACGCATTTCGAATGTTGATAATGGTGCATTCTCCATTTCGGCACGTTTTCTACGAATATCGCGTAATAATTGCTTAGCATCATCTATTGTTAATTCAAAAAAATCATCGGGCAAATCTTCACTAGTTATCGATTTTGCTGTTTCCAATGAGAATAATAGAGCGTTACGTGCACCCAACTAATTGAGAGAAAAATATATTTATAATAAATGGAAATAATCTAAAATTAAATGTTCAACATACAAAAACAAAGTTATCATCAATTGGTATTGTTTTTAGTTCGTTTACAGTTTCGATACGAGTTGCATCATCAGTTTCCATTGGTTCATCATTATTTCGAGTTTGTTCATCAATTACAGCGCGTGTTTTTGATGAGCGCGTTTCAATTTCTTGTGTTTGTGCAAGTGATTGCGGTAATTTCCGTTTTTCACGTGCCAATTTCAAGAAATCTATTTCATTCTTTTTTTGTATCGGTTTTATATCAGTCTTATCATTATCATTATCATCATTTTCATTAGGTGGAATATTTATTAAAGTGCGACGAAATGGTTTATCTTCTGATGGTTTATATGGTAAAGGTGCTGATACATTGGCTTGTACTTTCAATTCTTCTGGTGATCGATGGACTAATCGCAACATAGCTCTACCACTAGTTAAACCTAAACTTTTCAATGTAGTTTTTTCTAAATCATCACCATAAATTTCGAGTCTTGTAAATATAACAACTGGATTTTGATCAGATTTGATTTCTTGTGGACATAATTGTTTCAAAATATCTAATAGCGTTTCATTCGGTTGGAAATTACCAATTAAACGTTCACCATTTTCTAAATTTAAAGCTAATACAACTTCAGTTTCTAAACGTTGTTTTATTGCTGGCACTAATTCTAATTGAGCATTATTTGGTAAACCAGAGAAACGAAATATTGTTGTTGTATCTAAAATTTTATTGTGATGTTTCAAATCGTATTCATCTGATTTGAAGCCGTGCTTCTTGCAAACTTCTTCAATCATCTAAAAATGATACATTAAAAAATATATATGTATGATAATTTGATAGATGAATTATGTACTTGTAAAATTGTTGTATTTGGTGTGCATTTTACAGTTTGTCGGCGGCCATTTGGTGTTAGAACTGTTACAGTCGCCATTATTTTCGATTTTCTTCAATTATATCAAAAGAAAACTGGAAAGTATTTTTAACTATTCATCATTTATGTACATGAACATAACCTAAAATTTAGTTGACACCAGTGTTGCCAATTAATATATTGAGTACCCCATTAATCAGACTATTTTGTTTATTTATGAATTCAGCAATAATTCACAAGAATTTGTTATGAATTGTTTAAATAAAACAATATTGGAAATATTTGAATTGGGAAAATTTGAATTTTGTTAGGGGAAAATAATTTTTAATTGTTGGTGCTTATGTTTGAAAATGACGTGTGATGACGTGACAATATGTCGAAAAAAAATTTGAAAATTTTCAAATTATCTAATTATTTTGAAAAATTACTAAAAGTATTGATTTTAAATTGATGACAGCAATTTGTAATGAATGATCTAGATTTCATTGTATGGAATATAAACTTTTCGATAATGATACTATTGAAAAATATTAACCTTATTTTGTAATTTTAGCTCCAATGAAGGAAAAGTTTGATAAAATTGGGGAAATTCATTTCATTACTAAATCTAATGGAAAGATATTGTAAGAATAAGAAAATAACTGTCTGTTCTAATTAATTGTTATGGTTGAGGATTGTGAATTGTAATTGAAATAATCGGAAAACTATAATCTACTTATACAGACTTTGAAATTACTATTTTATCATTATTAAGAAATGTGAATCGATAAAGGTCATAGGTGCACATTTTTCCCTATTTCGAAAGTAATAGAAGTTTCTTGTTTCTTATCGATTTTTTTTATTATTTTTAGAAAATTGGATATAAAAATTATTTTCAAGATTTCACAATCATGAACGAAAAATCAATCATCATAGATTATTTGACCTCGATTTAAAATGCGTCTTAACGAATATTCAATTAATATACATCGGAAATATATCAAATATGATTACTGATTACCATTTATTCATATTATCATAATGTCGTGTCAAGATTAGAGGTCTTTTGATTGACTGAAAAATCATCTATTTTATTTGAAATTGTTCGGTTTCATCGAATTTGAGCATTGACCCAATTTAGGAAGAAAACAAAACAACGAATTAGTTGAAACTAAAATAAATTATACATCAAATTATAGCTGAGTTTTCTACCTATATATATCTTTTTTTTTGGTAATATTGGTAATTTATTATGATTATAAAAAAATTGTAATTAATGAAAATCCTTTTGTTTATAGATAAGAAATTTTATAGCCTACTCCGAATTCCGTACCATTTGAAGTATTGATAAACTGTTTCTTTATTTTTATTAATAATCAGAAAAATTCAATTATTTAGAATTTTTTCAAAAACAAAACAATTAAATATCGTCAGTATCAAGATTTTACACAAAGCTGTTTTCCAAGTATCAAATACTTTGTTGAAAATTTGATTATTTGCATTTTTAAATTCGCTCAAATCTTTTGTTTTATTGTAGAATTTTGATAAGATCGATAAATTATATAGTGGGGGCACATGCGCTTAATGTGGTGTGATGTATTATAATAAGAGTACGCCCCCCACTATTTTACCATTCATAATATAATATCAACTGTGAGTTGTAAATTTTTCCATTTCCAGTAATTTTACATTCAAATATTGGATTTTTTAAACATTGAAAAATCAAGTAAATTATTACAATAATCAGGAATCATGCCGGAAAGTAAATTGGTGAGTGGTAAAGAAAAGCCAATACGTGTTTGGTGTGATGGTTGGTAAGTTCTTCGATTTTAACTAGAAATTGTTATTCATACAAATATCCAAAAACAGAAGAAAATCAATGTATATGAACGATATTGGGGTTGATTCAATGATGAATCAATAAATCATAACCTTAAATTATAATTAATTGAATTGAATTTGTTTTATATAAATATTTATTCAAAAAATTAACTATTATTATATTTATAATAATATAACTATTGTTTATAGTTTTATCATACTATTGTTGTATCTATAGTTATGATATGGTGCATTTTGGACATGCGAATTCTCTACGTCAAGCCAAAGCTTTGGGTGATTATTTAATTGTCGGTGTCCATACAGATGAGGAAATAACAAAACATAAAGGTCCTCCAGTTTTCACACAAGAAGAACGTTATAAAATGGTACGTGGTATAAAATGGGTAGATGAAGTTGTCGAAGGTGCCCCATATGTAACGACATTGGAAACTTTAGATAAATATAATTGTGATTTCTGTGTACATGGTGATGATATAACAATGACAGCTGATGGTGTTGATACTTATCATCAAGTTAAAGCTGCTGAACGTTATAAGTAGAATATTTTTTTTATTATTTAATATGATAATAATAATAATAATTGTTGTTGTTTTGATAGGGAAGTCCCACGAACAGCTGGCGTATCAACAACAGACCTTGTCGGTCGTATGTTGTTATTGACACGAGACCATTTCCGTCAAGGTCAATATGAATATGATGTTGAACGAGAAGATTCATCAACAATGGGTCAAGATTGTTTAGCTCGATCACCATGGACTGGTTGTTCACAATTTCTGCCAACAACACAAAAAATCATACAATTTTCCGATGGTAAATCACCAAAACCTGATGATCGTGTTATTTATGTAGCTGGTGCTTTCGATTTATTCCATGTTGGACATTTAGATTTTTTAGAAAAAGCCAAACAACATGGTGATTATTTAATTGTCGGTTTACATACAGATCCTGTGGTTAATCGTTATAAAGGCTCAAATTATCCAATAATGAATTTACATGAACGTGTATTAAGTGTTTTAGCATGTAAATATGTATCAGAAGTTGTTATTGGCGCACCATATACAGTTACCAAAGATCTAATGGAACATTTCAAAGTTGATATCGTTGTACATGGTAATACACCAATTATGTGTGATATTGATGGTACTGATCCATTCAAATATCCGAAAGATGTTAATAAATTTATTATCATCAATTCTGGTAATATTATGACAACTGATAGAATTGTTGATCGGATTATACGAAATCGTTTAGATTTTGAACGGAGGAATCGTTTGAAAGAGAAGAAAGAATTAGATTTATTGAAACATTTGGAAAAAGAAAAATTGAATAATAATAATAATAATAATAATAATGGAGAAATTCATCAATTGAATTAATTCAAAATTGGTTTGTTTTTTGGGGAAGTTGGAAGTACAAATCTATATATTCCAGATGTTATAATTTTATTTTTATTCATTTATATATTCACAACTAGTCATATGTAACTATTGATTTAGTTTACTTATCCAAAACAAAACAATTTTTTTTTTTATGAAAATCATGTGATTTATCCAAATTATTAATTATACTTTACTATTAATACTTCCCATTTCTATAGATTTTATATTTTTTAACCAAAATTAGCTGTGCTGTTTAATTTTACAATTAGTTTAGTATGTAATTATGTATATATATAAAATATAAAAGAAATTGTTTTAGAACTACTGTATTACAATAAATTTTATTATTATTGATGTTAATCAAGTATACAATTTTATTGAAAAACCCAATTCCTAATTATTTTATACAAAAACTAATGACAATTTTATACAGTTTTTTTTTCCTCCTAACTTTTTGTTTTATAAAATCTTAATCCAATAATAATGGCAACTTATTCCCCGCTAAAGAAAAAAAAACTGTATAAACAACATAATTACATCCCGTGTTGTTTTTTTTTTATTTCTTGTATAAAATGTGCAAACCACCTTTAATTTTAAACAATTTCCATTAAAAACAAAACAAAACCCTCCGAATTTTATTTACAATAAATAAATAAATAGTGTTTTTGGTATTTCGCCACGTTTTAAAATTCGTGCTTTATACTACCTAAGCGCCATCTAGTGTTGATTTAATAAGTATCAAACACTAGATGGTGATTAGTACGATAGTTTATCCTTTAATTTATTTAAAAGTCTTGATTATTATTTAGTTTTTTTTCTTATCAACATTGGTGTCATTGTGTAGTAGCACGTCCTGTATATCCAGTATCAGGATAATTTCGACATTCCCTAACTAATTGATCGATATTCTTATTATTATTAACAGCACCAATTAATACCGAATGTAAACGTGTCGCTAACCAGCACATAATGAATGCCGATAAAAATAATAAACAACCTAATATAGCTGCAATTGCTAAAAACGTACTACATGAACCTTCAAGATTATTACCAGGATAATGATGATAGAATTCACCAGGCATCAATACCGTGTATTCTAAATTTTCTTTAATTTTCTTGAAATGTATACTATTATTGTTATAATTATTATTCGGTATCATTCCATTTGGTGTTTGTATAATCTCGATAACATCACGTCGTCTACGTTTACCATGTCCTGATGGTTCATATAAATCTAAACAGAAATCTGGCTGGCAATCGGCTAAATCCATACATGCTTTAATTTGCGAATGTATCCATAATGTTGAACGTTCTTTCATTGTACTCAATAAAAATGCTTCGAAATCCAGGAATACTTCATTGTGTCGATCACGATAACGGGCTGGTTGATGTGGGATTATTGATGCGAAATCGCGATTTCTACAACTGGAATTTTACAACAACAACAACAAAAATTATATAATAATGAAAATGGTTTTCCTGTCGCTCTAAAGATAAGTCATATTGAGATAATAAATATAGTCCTATTGTTTGGATATTTTTATAATTTTTATACATTTTATCAACAATTTTAAGCTCAGAAAAATTATCAAAATCTCTTAAGTCCTTTCTATACAGCTTGTGACCCAACAATGGAACCTCAACTGTTGAGGACTAACCATATAAAGTTCCTAGGCCCGACAAGACTACTTCTCTGGTTGTGTTGCAAGAAACTTTAAATACTATACATTGTCAAACTGTACTATATTGACACTTGAATGAAAAGTGCCACTTATTGCCTCATACTACGATGTCAGAGCTTCCCGTAGGTATAAAAATCACTTTTTTAGTGATGATTCATGAAATCAAGTGAAATCAAAATTATAAGTTCAACTCTCATCCGGATTGCTATATATCGTTTGTTTTACATCCTCAACCCAGTAGCGCCATATGTCAGGGGTTTCTTTCCCGACGCCCTCGTTACAGCACAGCGTGTAACCCAAACGAACCATTTTTTAATAAAAAATTGTTATTCAACAATCATCACCTTATTAAAATATGATACCTCTGATACTCTGATCATATTATCGAATTTGTATTTACAATTAGTAATATTTGCAAGAATGTATATGGGGTTTTCCGTTCAAAATAACTATATAAGTTGATGACTAATAATGGTCCACATATAAATTTATCGATCCTAGTTTTATTTAGTTATCCACTAGGGGCACTAGAGGGTTCCTTCATCAAGACCACGGTCTTATAGACAGGTCTTGACACTAGTAGTAGTGAGGGTGAACTCTTATGTTGTACGAATTTAGTTACTAAAATTGCCACAAGGAGCGTCATAGTAGAGGAGGCCAACTGTGCGGGAAAGAGACAACAACAACAAGTTGTTGTTATTTTCTCTTTTTTCGCACATTCTATTCTTCTCTCGCACAACTGTACTCCTCAACTATTACGCTCCTTGTGGCAGTTTTAGTAACTAATTTCTTACAACATAAGAGTTTACCTCTACCAATGATAATAATAGCAGTGTCAAGACCTGTCTATAAGACCGTGATCAAGACATAGGTTGTATGGTAACTTTATGTATATAGTAACTTAATGTCTTGATGCAATTTTGTTGATAACCTAGCGACACTAAAACTCCCTACGTTCAAGCCTTTTGTGAATTATTTGATGTGTCTGTTTAGTTATATTATTACCGCTATAATAACCATAATATGCTCGAATTCTTTTGAAGTTATTGTAATTCTTTCTATTCATTCTATTATTTTCTATAAATTAGATTTTCTGTTTATTTTCGTTTTCCATTCGATAATTTTCCAGTATTATTTGAACACTTCAATTATAGTTCTCCATAAAACTTTAAGTTCATTAAATCAATTAATCATTTAATTCTAATTGTTCAAGAAATTTTACGAGTACAATAATATCGAAATTTATCGCTAGCAACAGAACTATTTTTCCACGCGTAGACAATAGGCATTACCTAACCACAATTGCATGCATAGTCGATGATTGTATATGAATTTTAACAAATAAATCAAACAGAAAATTGAGAAATTCTTATAATAATATTTGTTTTTATTATTTATATTATTGTTGATATAAGTTTATGATTAAGATATCTTTTCACGTAACATTAAAATTATATGGCAATTAAATAAATCAAACAAATATTTTATCATTCGAATATTTAGTTATTTAGCATAATATGTTAATTTGGTAATAAACTAGAAAGTTGTGAATTCTAGAGAAGCTTCATATTCTTAGGTCCATAAATCGAGTATACCTATATTGAGATTATGTTGATTATTGCGACTAACGTCCTGGACACACAGGACCCACTTTTACGTCCGTTGTCATAAAAGTGTAATATAACGACCAGGGCACATAAAATGTACTTGTTTCTCTTCATATAAGTGCGGGCCGGATAGAGATGTTTATGCTCTCGCTCGCACTTATATCACACTATTATGATAACGGACGTAAAAGTACGTCCTGTGTGTCCAGCCCGTAAAATGGCTATGGAAAATTAGAATACCGTTGGTTCTTTAGCAACAATGGCTACTCCCTCTCTCAAATTCCGATTAGAGCATTTTTGTGCACGAATCTCAAAATATTTCATTATAATCAAATACAATATGAGTGTTTAATTGATTATAGTTTATGACTAAATCCGGCCCTGTGTTGTTGATTTCCGAGTGAATGTAAAATTGCGTAACGGCTTCGTTGAAAGAAAGAAAATAAAACAACCAACACGAACTGAACCTAAACGACAATTTTTTTCCATGACACTGACTTTCGAACGTATTTTGTCGAATAACCGTTTTTCCATTTTTTTTTTATGTTAATTTTTGAATTCAAAACAAAATTATAATAATTAAATATACTGACCCATCTTTAACTAGAGCAACACTTCCACCTGTATGTGGATCATCCGGATCTGGACTAACAGTAACTTCCATCAATTTAACATATTTCCAAGCTGATTCTGGACTAATTCTAGCACGTAATTGTAATTTTGTACCAATTGGTACAGCTTGATCGACCGGTAATTCGCTATTTGTTAAATTCGTTAGACGTGTAGCTGGTGCTTCTTTATATAGAGCTACTTCATATTCAAGACGTCCAGGTGTTTCTTCAACTACACCAGAAACACGAGCACCATGAGGACTATTTACCGAGAAAAAAAAATTGGAAATATTCTCAAATAATTTCAAGTAAAAACAAATTGATTTATTCCGATTGACTTACAAACTACCAGCAAAACCGGCTGCTTTATTTTCAATAACTGTTGGTTCTGGTGGTTTGCACATTATAATCAATTCTTGATCGGACTGCATCACAACACCAGGAAATTGCGGGAACCAAACGCGTACATGCACAAAACCCTATATATTTGAGAAATATCAAAATCAAATTATTATTATTATTATTATTATTATTAATTTATTAAATAAAAATTACATTTCTTTTAAGTACACCACAACGACTGAAATCGGTAATTTTCAAATTATAACGTAAACCAGTTGGATCATTTAGATCTTGTCGAATTTGACAATATTTATCAGTTTCAGGTTCAATTAAACGATCATCAGCAAATAATGGATTACCTTTGAAACCATCAGGTTTACGTAATTTTGCTATTATTGAATCTTTTGTTGTTAAACTATTTGTATTGGCGAATGTACATTGAATCTCAGTAACTGAAACAATCATATTGACAATTATTTATTAATAACAATATAATAATGATAACAATTAAATAATAACACATGCAATTCGATAATATACAGGGTGTGGTCCACCAGAGACGTTCCTAGTCTTGTAACTCTAGGTCTAGTGGGTGCAAAAAAAAACGGACTTAATGATCTAAAGTGTGATATTTAGGGAACATTTTGACGTTAAAACAATTTCTCAAACTTTAGATCTTCGAGTGCATTTTTTTCCTTCCACTAGAACCAGAGTTCCTACAAGACCAGGAAAGTCTCTGGCGGATCATCCTGTATATATCTTTTTTGTGTGTTTGCATTTCGATTGTAGTCATCATTTGCTGCTCTAATTATTTGATGTTTGTTTGTTCGTTTCTTGTTATTCTATTACAGACTTACCTTCATAATCTTGACATTTACACATGATCTGTAAAAGAGAAAAATAAGGAATAACTGTAATTTCAATTGAAAAATAAGACAAGGATAATATGTGATTATAATTTTATTAACA
>JAZBGX010000763.1:12249-25438 GCA_037414775.1 Zonitis immaculata | reverse complement strand
ATCATTTTGACTTTGAATTTTCAATTGATTATAGATATTAACAGCTGACAAATTACCATAACCGGGCACTTCAACTATTGGTAATGGTTCATATGGTAATACCATTTCATCTTTAATACCATATTTCTCTCTAAATGGTTGTTTCTTTTTTAAATCGACTAATGCAGCATAATCATCAGGTGAATCTGATGGAACACTTGTTACAACACCTGTACCTTTATCTTCTTTTATTGTTAACATGGGTAATGTGTAAATTTTTTCGTAACTAGTCATCGGTGCTTTTAGAGCACAACCTAAAATATCCTATAATAGAAAAATTATTAGAAAATTATATGAAAAGGATTATTGATTCCGAATACTTGTCCAATTAGTTCCAATAAAATTTGCAATTTCCCATCAGATTTAGTAAAATCTTGATACGACATATTCCTAGCTGATCTAGCTGTACATATAAAAATGTCCCCATATTTATTCTCAAATGCAATATATTTCATATCAGGACGTACCCAACAATTGGTTTGACCGTACATAGTTTCTGGTCGTAAAGTTGCAGCAACTAGAAACACCGATTTATCTTCAAAAATTCTAAAAAAAAATAATACAAATCTTGATTTATATAAATATGTGAGAATGAAAAATTATTACTTTAATTTATTGGGATAGGGTTGTAATAATTTCATTTTAATTAGAGTATATTCTTGAGGACCAACACCTTCACCACTAGATCGATCATGGTCCATACAAGGTTGTCCATCACGTGGTGAATAAATTGTATGTCGTTTACCAAATTTGATTTTATTACGTTCTTTCAAACGTATAAATTGCCAACGTACAAACGAATCAAAGAACGGATTAACATCGGTTGTTACAAATGTACGTCGCCAATCGACATGTACACCGAATTTATTCAAATCTTGAATAGCCAATGGTGGAAAATAATCCAACCAATAATCAGTATTGGCGAATTTCTTTATTTCATCATCATTCAAACCAAGACTTTGCATGATTTGCCATTGATATTTTGCTGTACCACTTTTAGCAACAGCTTTACTCTAAAACAATATTTTCCGTAATTCGAAATTTTTTAAATTCAATAATTGCAATAATTACTTTTTTGCCTTTGCTTTTATCTTTTGGTATAATTTCGTCATCTTCAATTGGTTTTTCATTAATATCATCATGATTGGGAAATTTCGGTGGATAACCATATGTTTCCATTTCACGTTTCAATTTATCAGCACAAGCTTTAATCGGCATGCCAGTACAATGGAAACCGAATGGGAATAATGCTCGTTTGCCTTTTAAACGTTGATAACGTACAGCAAATTCAGTTTTCGATAATGAAAATGTATGACCTAAATGTAAACGACCATTCATATAAGGAAATGGAAATGTACATAAAAATTTGTCAATTGATTTATCTTGTGTATTTGTAGGTGCATCGATTTCGAAAATTTTCTCATTTTGCCAATTGCATTGAACTTCATGTTCGATTTTTTGCAAATATTCAACTTTAAAAGTACCCTTACGTTCAATTGTAATTGCCTGTAACAATAAAGGTGGATACAAAAACGATTTTTTTAAATAAATTATGGATTATCGAGAATTTTCCATAACTCACCATTATTATTTGAATCAAATTTCGTTGAAATAAGAGGAAATTCACAAGCAACCGGAACTATAACCTACACGTTGCACCAAGGTAACATAACCTCAAATTAGCTTACGACGAGTTACGATTACGAATCAATGATTGTTGATTTATTAGAAATAAAAATGATGCAATATGTTGATGATATTTGAAAATAATAATTATTTGTTAACTCACAATCAGTAGATTTGAATTATTACATCAATTGTCTTTAATATTAATTACAATAAGAGTACAAAAAAAATTCAATGAACATCAATGTGTTATTTTATAAATATTTACAAAACTATACAACAGACTTGCTATATTATATAATTGAATTATTCATTCTCTTCACTCTCTTCATTTTGTTTCTCATTTTCCACTTCATGCTCCTTTAATAAAATGCATACATATGTAAAGTTTGTACAACAATATTACTGAAATCACATTGGGGCTTTTTAGAAACCCCTTAAAATAATGTCGATGATTTTAATGAAGAAGTTAAGAAATTTCCAATTTCTAATGAAAGATAATAAGATAATCGATCTATTTTCTTTTTAAATTTGGTTGGATTTGGTGAAGTTCATGAAATTGTCGATGCTATTTTATTTTTATTAAGCGATACAGCTACTACAATAACCGGCATTTGTTTACCAGTAGATGGAAGCTAATTATAGCTATTTACAATAATTGTTGAAAAATATTGTTATCAATTTATCAAATAAATAATTGATAATTGATTCCGTATTTTTGCTTTTGTAAAGAGGGCTACACATAATCGAATTATGCATTTTACATTTGACAATTTGACGTTTCATGTGATTTTAACCCCACTTTTATCACGTGTTTATTCTAAAAAAATGGAAGAAAACGAAGTAGATCAAAATCGAATAAATTTCATACCTTGTTTGAAATTTGTGAAAAAAGGTGTTGCTAGAAGTAATCCCGAGAAAGTATACAAGTTTGCTTTATTTTTCTTTTTTTTATTAACGAGAATATTGTAGGTACAACTATCTAAAAATGAATTGATTCAAGTTATTCAAGATACTAAAGAGCAGTTAAGGTTCTTCATCACAAATATTCTATTATTGCTATATGCTCATTATTTCTCTATATTATAGATTGGCTAATAATGCTAGTCAAGGTTCTGGAGGGGCCACAGTGACTGAAAATGATGAATATGGTTTTGAAAATTACGATAATGAAGGTGAAGATGAAAATACAGCTACAGCCTTAGGTATAAATTCTCTAGCCGAATTACAAAACAATGCAGAAGAGAATTTCTCCGAATCCGATGATTCAGATAAAGAGGACGATATAATAAAAGCTACAGATAGTTTAATTCTAGTTGGTCATGTTGAAGGTGATTCAAGTTGTTTAGAAATTTACGGTGATTATCAAATAAAATATATTTCAATAAAACAAAATTGAATAAATTGAATGTTTCCAGTTTACAATGAAGAGGAAGAATCTTTATATGTTCATCATGATATTCTTCTACCATCATTTCCATTATGTTTAGAATGGTTGAATTTTGAGCCGAATTCGCCAAAAGGCAATTATTGCGCAATTGGTACAATGCTACCAATTATACAAATATGGGATCTTGATGTTATAAATTGTATAGAACCGGCATTTAGTTTAGGTAGAACTAGTAAAAAAAATCGACAACATATTGGACATTACGATGCTGTATTATCAATAGCATGGAATCAAACTTATGAACATATTTTAGCTAGTGGATCAGTTGATCAAACAATTTTATTATGGGATTTAGATAATAAAAAACCGAGCACAAAAATTGATGCGTTCAATGAAAAAGTGCAATGTATGGAATGGCATCATTTAGAACCCCAAACGCTTCTAGCTGGTAATTCAAATATCCCCTTTTGTTGTTTTTCGTTTTATTGATGAAAATTTTGTAGGGGGTGCTGACAAACTGGCAAAAGTCTTCGATTGTCGTACACCTGATACACATCAAACATGGGAATTAGATGGTGAAGCTGAACAAGTATGTTGGAATCTATCACAACCAAATGCATTTTTCGCTGGTACCAATACTGGCCATTTACAATATTTTGATTGTCGTAAAGGTAAATTATGGTCGATTCAAGCTCATGAAAAAGAAATAACCGGTTTAGTAATTAGTCGACAATGTCCTGGATTATTAATAACAACATCACCTGATGGTTTAGTGAAAATTTGGGATAATAGTGATAATGAAGTTGAATTTGTTTTTGAGAAACATCTCAATTTAGGTACAATACAATGTTTAGATTTATCACCAGATACGCCATTTGTTATAACAGCCGGTGGTGATGATAAATCACATAATTTTACAGTTTTCGATTTACGAAATATCGAATCAGGTAATTTCTATTAATACTTTTGATTAAATCTTAAAATAATTCAATCAATATAATTTACAGTACGTAATCGATTCGAATCTAGACAGTTGATGGAATTGGTACCAGAAAGTAGTTCATTGTAAAGTTGAATCATAAATTATTGTCGATTTATTATTGAAACCTAAAAAAATAATAAAATAAAATCGATATATACATGTTTATTTTTTATAACTTATTTTATAAACAGACAAATTCGTACATACCAATTGATAATAATAATAAGGAAATGCAAATAAAATTATAGGCAAACTAGTTTTTTCAATGATGATAATAGTAATAATAATAATAACAACAATCAGTTTTACATGAAATAAATGTTGTAATAATGCAAAAGTATTGCTACATCGTAGATATATCACAATGTAAATATCATAACATTAAAATCTTAAATTACCTAAAAACGATTTAAACAGGCCCAATTGGCATAGAAACAGATTATTTTTTTTCTATAAATTCAATTCTGTTCCGATGATTATAAATTAAGCAATAATTTTGCATTAAAAGTAATTGAATGATAGAGGAAAAAAAAAGAAATAATAATATACAAACTGTCCCTTGACCTGTATATATTTATATATATTTTTTAATAATTAATAAAATTATTTGACTTGAGATTTTATATTTTGTAGAAATTCATGATAAGACAACGAATTCTCATATCGATCTTCAATTAAACGTTCGAAAAATCCAATTCTAAATGTACTATTGTCTCTAATAATATGTAAAGTTGCAGCATATGGCTTATCATCATTCAAATAATTGATGAAACGATGCAGTCTTGTATTATGTATATTTTGTAATATTGGTAATTCGTAAAATTCATCAGTTATTGATGTATAATCGGGAACGCCCAAGACTTGATTTAAAAATTGTATCGATACACCAGGACATATTAATAATATCATATGTTCACCACAATCCAATAAATATGCACCTTTCGATTCTAAATATCTCGATGTTAATTGCAAATGTGGCGGTTGTGGTATTTCTTCATCATTTGATGTTATTATAACTTTATAATCTTCTAAATTATGTACAGGATATAAATCTGGATATATCATTTGTATTAATTGCATTAACGGTTTTGTTTTCATATCAATCATTGCTTTGACACGATCATCTAAACGTGTCGATATACCAATACGGAATGCTATAAATTTAAGTAACGCCGATATATATAAGGGTAATAATTTCAAACATTGCGGCATCAATAATGATGTATCATTATTACCCATATTTAACGATAATTTATAGCTGCTTAATATATCAATTGTAGCATTTATAAATGCCTCTCTAGCATCGGATAGACTAGATTGTAATGAACGATCAACAGCCATTTTTGCTAATAAACCAATAATACATTGTTGATCAGCTGAATTAATAACATCAGTTAATGTACTACATATAGGAAGACATAGTGTATGTACACGTATACGTCGTTCACCTTTACTTGATGTATATAATAAAGCTGCTTGAAAACATACAGTTTGTACATCTGATAAATTTTCATCGATTGATATTTGCATACCAAAACCAGCATCCGGATTTATATTTGGTAATGATAATAAATCAGTTGAACGTACAAAGAAATTACCATGAAATGTATGTATTGATAAACCGCGTGTACAACGTATCCTCATCACAGCTTCAAAACCAATTTTTCTTGTTAAATAACGATGTAGACAACGTTCGAAACGTTCATTTTGTAAATATTTTGTTAATTTATATAACGGAAAATGATATATAGAACCACCACTAAATTGACTAATACCAGAAATTGTAGCTATATCAATATATTGTGAATTAATTAAAAATAAATCAACAGCTATCTGTTGTGCACTACAATCTAATGCTAAACGTTTATAAAAATCATTGGCCGGATTCAAATTGGTTATTTCATTGCTAGAACGTTGATTTGGATCTTCACGTGATAGTAATGAACCAGGTCCTAGATTTGGTAGTGTTGCTTGAAATACAGTTATACGTCCACCAGTTGGACTCATCATTTTATAAGCCACTTGTAAGGCTGCACCTAATGCTGAATTATTATCAAAATTATTATTATTATAACGTGTTGGTAATTGATTTAATAAATCAATCAATAATTCCATACGATCTTTTAAATTGATTAATAAATTCTCTGGACAAGGTAAGAATACATCATCAATATCTAAAATAATCATTTCATGTGGCTGACTTAAACCTTCACCTAACGAGAAAAAATGTAAAGCCGAATCATAAGCAATTATTCCAACTTGTGTACGAGCATCACCCGGTAAATTTTTCAATTCATCCAATAATACACCACAAACACTTTGCAAATAACCACATTCTATTGCCAATCTTGATATATCAAATAAAAACAAATAAACAGCCGGTTGTGGTGGTCTCAACATATATTCAGCTGGTGCTATATATTCGATTGTACTTGATTTGATTTCAGGTCGACGTGATGGATCACCATATGTTTTCGTAACTGGATCATATTGAAATTCTTCCGGTAAATCATTGACGCGATAACATAAATTACATTTCCAACGTTTTGAATCAACAAAATAAACAAATGGATTTATATATGTACGGCAAGCTCGACATCTAACAATAACATGACACTGTATCACTGGTAAATGGGCTAAATCTTTGAATGGATGTATTAATACACCCAATGGTAAACGAGATTTTTGTAATAATGAATTCGTTTCTGGTATTTTCGTCATTGTACAACGAAACAATTCTAAACTACAATTTGCTGAATCTAATTGTTCTTGCCCTAAATAAATACGAGGCGATTCGATTTTCTCATTTGGTAAAATATTTGGATTTTGTAATAAATCAATATTATCGTGGCCCCATAATTTATTGAAACCAGTTCGAGTTACGCTGTTTTGTGGATAAAACTGCGATTGTTGTTGATAAATAGATTGTTGCTGTTGATAAGGAGATTGTGATTGCTGTTGTTGTTGTTGCTGCTGTTGATAAGGAGATGGTGGTGGTGGCAGTTGTTGTTGTTGTTGTTGTAACTGTGGATATCTATTCGCATGTAAATTTGTTTTAAATTGTGTAGATGTAGGTATTGAGTTCACTTGATTAGGATAACTTGGTGTATGATTTTGATTCGGCACATTTGGTGACTGATTACTTATTGTTGATGGTAGCGATGGTGGTGGTGGTAAACTTGACCCTACCCTACCTTGATTATAATAATTATTACTAATTTGGCGATTTTCTGATGGAATTACTGGATTTTGATTTACTATCGGTCTTGGTTGTAAATTGACATTATTATATTGTTGTTGTGGCGCTGTGGTTGTAGCAACTGGTCGAAGTTGATTCATATTATTAACTTGAGGTCTTTGAAAGTTTGTCGGATAACCACTATTAGCTGTTGTTATAGGTGAAAAAGCACTATTGCTTAAAACACTAGTTTTTTGTTGCACTACCTGTGTTGTTGTTGCTGTTGTTGTTGGGGTTGATGTACTAAATTGTGGACTATTTACACTTAATTGTCCCATTTTTTGTGTTATTTGATTATTTAACGGTGAATTTTGCATTGTTGTTGTTGGTATTGGTCGAGGCATATTTAATGCTCCAGGTGATAGTGATGATGATGATATTGGTGGTGGTAATTGTGACGATGGTATTTGATTATAGCGTTGTTTTGATGGTGAAGAATCTCTTGATGATTGCGACGAATGAGTCCCATTGTAATGAGCTGCTGGTTTATTATTGACTACATTCTGACGCATTTGATTCATTTGTGGTGATATACCATTTATTAAATTTTGTTGAGACATGACTTTAAATTCACCTAAAAATCATCAAAAATAAATAAATAAAAGTACAACAGAATCCAAATACTTGTTATAATTCTCAGAAAACTTGCATTGTTATTAAAACCTAATTAAAAAAATGTCAAGGTAAATATTTTTTCTAATAAATAACATAAACGACTTGTAAATGGTCCACAATCGAACATAAAACACTGATTAATATAAATGGAATTGTTGAATATTATTAATAATTGCCAATTATTAAAGAAAACCTTTGCACTTGAAATTTGACGTGATGTCTAAACTTTTTTTTATCAATTAATTAATTAAAAATTTAAAACAAGGCCATAATAAAATCGAATTTATATTGACTAATACTTACAGAAATTCTTATCAAATTAATTAACACAATTCAAAAAAAATAATTAATATTTTTTGCACATTTCTAATACGATTTTCTTTGGAGGGCAATAATTTTTAGTTGTCATTGTCAATCTTACGTGGCTGCCGTTTATAGCGCCCCCTATCGACAGACAATATCGATGATGTTGGAAACTTAAGCTGATCATACACGAGCAATCATTATTCAGAAAATTAAATAGCAATATTTGTGTAGTGAGATAATGATGAAATCAATTTTTTTGTTAATAAATTTATTAATAGAAAAACGCAAATTATTTATTTTATTTATTCGAAGTTCTGCGGAACTCTCTTGAACCTACAAATAATTTATATCCAATTATTGATGTTTCATATCCATTTATTCAATTCTTAGAATATAGTGAAATTATATTTTACCTGAATAAGCTTTCTTGAATGAATTTTCATTGTTATTAATTGGAAGACAATCACTTTTCAATACTTCTTCCAAATTACCATAACCTTTGAATTTTACAACGCATGTAGTTTCAGTGATTGCAGTAATATTTGCGTTATAAAACTGAAAATTGCAGATAAATAATAATAAACTTTATAATTATTAAAATAATACCTTTCCATCTTCCCAATATTTCGCCATACAATCATCACCAATTTTCCAATTTTGTGTATTTTCACGTTTTGTTGTAGGTAGATTCAAATGTTGTCGTAAACTTCTACTAGCAAATTGATTATTAATTGTTACTTTTTCCATAGAATTACTCAATTTATCGATATTATTAGTTGTATTATTCGATTTATACCCATTTTCATAGCGATTTTTCGATTGATTTCGATCATCATATCGAGTATTCGAATTACTTTTGTTGAATTGATTAAATTTTTGATTATTTCTATTTGTCTCTATAGATTGTTTATTATAAAAATGATTTACTGTATTTTGTGGTAGTTCAGTTGTAGTGATAGTAGTAGCAGTATTATTTTCATTCAATTTGCTTTCAAGAAAATCAAATAAAGAGACTCTTTCTGATGGTTTTTGGATTTTCTCATCAACAATTTCCTTATTATTTTTATTAGTTTTAATAATTCGTTTATCGTCTCGAAAACTATTCTTATAATTATCGAATTTCCTTTGAGTTACATCAGAATTTGTTGAATAATTATTCTGTTTCGTACCACCACCAAATACTCGTTTCACAGCACCTGTACTGGTAGCTTCAGCTATAGCGTCTTTTCTTTGTAATTCAAATTCTGTATTCGAATCCTTACTATTGTCTTTTTTTG
This sequence comes from Zonitis immaculata, assembly GCA_037414775.1. Classification (NCBI taxonomy): domain Eukaryota; kingdom Metazoa; phylum Arthropoda; class Insecta; order Coleoptera; family Meloidae; genus Zonitis; species Zonitis immaculata. Next base: position 15,965 of record JAZBGX010000763.1, on the reverse strand, counting down.
TTTCTAATGATTTGAAATTCTTATCCGTATTACTATTTGTAATTTTACAACCGAAGTTCACCCAAGCTGGTGGGCCATCACTAGATACTAACAATAAGATTAAATTCTAAGAAAATCTATCACTATTATTATTATTGAAAAACTTACAGACTTGTCGATTATGTTGTTTCACAGATTTCGATAATTCCCATTTTTCATATAAAGCACTAACATGCCCACCAAGTACAATACAATTATTTGAATTTAATAATAAAATTCCCGATATAATATTTGCTGATTTTATTAATAATTTTGTACCAGGCGATGTTTTGTCTAAACTAATTGTTGGTATTGATGCTATTTCAATTGCTTGTATACAATTATCACCGTCTGTTAATATTAATTTCAACATACGTGGTGCTACTTGTGAATATTCATTAATTTTCGGTGCTGATATATTACGAATTTTTTGTATTTGCAAAACAACATTGATCAGTTGATTTTTAGTCTGTTCTTTTTGTAGGTACGGTTGACCTATTTCTTTTAAATCCGACTAAAATCCAAATTTAAACATATAACAATGTAAATACAATAAAAATGATCAACGTACATTTAATGCAGTCTTTAGAATAATTGATTTATCTTTAATTTTATTGTCGGCAGTGATAAGATTGTAACCATGAGTAGAAATTTTCCTAAAATTAAAAAAATATAGATCTATTGAGAAAAAGATTGAACATAACCTCAAATACCAAGCTTCCCCTAGAATATCAGTTGCCATTATTAAAAAATGATTAGATAACAATTTATTATTGCTCTTTATTATTAATAAGTGATGAATATTTGGGATTTATTTGTTAAATTTCGACATTCTCTATAAATAAACTTCAATATAACTACGTTGGTGGTATCTCCTGTTATTTATTTTTACAGATAGAAAAACAACTTTTATCGAATAACTACCAATTAATTACTATTTTTATAATATTTTTCTTTACGGAAAATTAAATTTGCGTGAATATTATTATTTTTATTAAAAGAAAACTGAGTTTTAAAAATATTGACTTCGGCTCATAGACTAATATAATAACTAGACCCCTAACTGCCTATACTTTGCGCAGAGCAAAAGTGATGCATTTTTTAGTGGTTGGCTGCCAACCAGTTTTGTTAAGGAAAACGGACTAGTGCGATCCGCTGCGTATTCATTTGTATGGGATTGCGTTGTTAAAGAACATGTATGCGACAGTAATTGGGTGAAGTCGGAACACTCTAACTGATTCAGCCACAGCTTTAGGCGACTTGGGACTAACTTCACGGCTTTATTTACGAGCCGCACTTTTCCAACCAGAGTTCGGGGTCTAGTTATTTATATTAGTCTATGCTTCGGCTACAGTAACAGGAATATTTGCGGTCAAGTTCATTTATGTTGGCTAAATGAATATTGACCCGCGATTTTCAAAAGTAATGGTATAAAATAGAAATTTTATTGTTAAATATTTCTACCAGAATAGGAGTCTATAATTTATGAATTATTTAATTTTCTTGTGCGAATCACGACATATAATTTCGATCGTAATTATATTAATCCTGATTGTGAAAAATTGATTATATGAATAAGGTCATAATTATAGCTATGCAACTTCTCCATTTCCACCATTAGATATTTATTCTATTTTATACAAAAAAATCTATATTTCGTATTTATTTCTCATGAAACACTGGAACTAAAATGAGTCAACAATATTTTATTCAGTTTCTTGTAGATTGCTTAAAATTTATTGGTGCCAATCCATATGAGAAGTTGAATTTTTCAATAATTTCACTGATTTCAATTCCTCTAGTTACTGTATGGTTTTTATCAATTCATCAACTAATTTTCCATGATGGTATCGAATTTGAGATCCTCTTAGAAACTGTTGATTCAGTTGCAACAACGACTCATGTAAGTGGATATATAAATGAAAGAGACACAGGAATGGTATAAACGATAAATTTAAAAAAATACTATGAGCTCTAATTAACTTTTATTGGAATTGATCGAAATTAATTTGATATTTTTTTAGATCTCATTGAAATACATTTTGGTGATTTTGAGTTACAAGCAAATACGAGTACTAATTGAAGAAGCCAATAAAAATTTTCAACCTATTAATGTGGTCGATGAAAATCTACAAAAATTACTGAACAAAGATATGGAAATGATAAAATTAAAAAAAAATATATTCAATACAGTCTTTTACATAGCTTTGACAATTTTAATAATTATATCAACTCTTAATACAAACGGATTAATATTTCCATGTTACGATTCATCAAAATGGTTACCAATAAGAGTCCTACAAATTTTCAATTTTATCATAGTATTTGGTGGCCTTACAGTTGTTTTAACTATTGATTCAATTTCGTATATAATAATTTATCTATTACGTATTCAAATCAAAATTGCAAATTATCAAATTTCAATTTTATGTATTGGAAATGATGATGGTGACGATAAATTAAAAAGCTGGATTCTACATCATATATTTTTGAACAAGTATAAAACTTTAGTATGAGAAATCAATCAATAATTGATAAATTCATATTTTATTCAAGATATTTTGATTCGCTCAATTGTGTCATTAGTGTAGCAGCTTTGATACAAAGATTTATGTTTATTTCAACGATGTGCTTTGAATTTTATATTTTTACAATAAGTACACGAAATTTTGTCAATCTAATGAAATCATCAATTTATATAATCGTGCTTTTACTACAACTTATTATTGGTTATTCTCTACCAGCTACTGAATTAACTACAGAAGTATCTAACCATCTACTATTATTCAATTATCTATTACTATATTATTTTCTACATTTTAAGGCATCTAATACTCTATTTGCTCTATACGATACTAAATGGTATAATTATTCATCTAAATCGATGAACAAATCATTGTTAATTATGATGTGTCGATTACAAAAGACTATGGTTATTTGTTATCGTAATACTTTTGTTGCTAATTTAGAAGATTGTACAAATGTTCGTATTTCTATTATTATTATTATTATTAAGAATAGAGAATTTCTTATATTGTTTTTGTATAATTTTAGATTATCAATGCTTCGTATTCATATTTCGCAGCAATCAAAACGATGGATCAAAACTATTCTACAAACTAAAAAATTAATACAACCGAATTTTCAAGTTCATTCTTACAGCTTGAAATAATTTGTAGTTTGATAAACACCTTGTATCTTTGTTACTATTAATAGATATTGTAATGTAGTTTGCACCATATTCCAGGTTCATTTTTGATAGATTGTTTGTTTTTTCGAAATATTATTTCGAACATTCTTGAAATCACTAACATATAATTTCGATTGATTTTCAATTTTATAATTTGCAAATATTCCATCGAAAATATGATAAATGAATTCAATAATACTTAAAATTGAACCACCTAAACATAAACCAATTATACCACCAATTGATGCCAATACAAGTTCCCATGTTAGAAAGGTGTTTCGTGAGAATTTTGTATTTGTAATATGACGGAAATAAACATTGAGTGTACTCATATTTGTTGATGATTCTATATCTCTACAACAACAACAAAAATAAATAATATATTTGATTCATTTTTATCGATTTTTCTTTACATTTTTAAAGGTTGTTGATCAATTTGATACGTATAATCAATTTCATCACATTGCGGATAACAATTACAACTCATTATATGGTTATGTGCAATGTT
>JAZBGX010000763.1:0-12131 GCA_037414775.1 Zonitis immaculata | reverse complement strand
TTGGCTTTACATTCATTTATACAAGTTGAATAACTATAATAAGACCCCCATGCCATATGGACCTAAAATTATTTACGAAAAATTAAAATAAATCACAAATTGAAAAGCTATTTTCAAATAACTTCATCATTAAATATACAACCACGATTAACAATATCGATTTTCTTTATATTATCTTCACTATCTATAATTTCCGGTTTGATCGATAATGCCACTTCACTACCAGGATAAATCATTGTACTGTACAAGGAGATATCAGGATATGCATGAGTTTCATGTAATACAACCTAAAATTATCAACAAATAATAACAATATTTAACAAACAATTATTCTCTATAATTATGTACATCAATTCCTTTGTTTTGTTTGATTGGTGATATGTATTGATCTAATTCAGGATTTAAATGAACTTCAAGACTGAAAGCAACACCAACTCCAGGTCCATAAAGCACCTCATTATGTCTAAAAACAAAAACAAACAAAAAACATTCATTTTATATTAGAATAATTAATAAATACATGAAATTATCATCATGAACACCATGATAATTGAACGAACAACAATATCCACTGGTAGATTTGCTACGGTTGAAAATTTTCTTACAATCAAGTTTGCGAGTTTTCCAATAGCAATCGATTAATAAATTTTCACAAGGCTGAGCGAGCTGTTGAATAATACGCATAATTAATAGTGGAAATAAGTTATATTAATTAATATATAAAGGGGAACCTTGGCCATTAATTGATCAGTATTATAGCCAGAATTTTCAAGTTTCTTAATGATACTAGAAAATCTCGTCCATTTCATATCATCACCACCATCTGAATTAATATTGATGGATATTAGATTTGATAAATTCGAAAAGAAATAGTCAATATCTTCTACTGGATATTCATCTGAAAGTCTTAAAATTTTTCAATTGTAAAAACATAATAATAATTATTAAATTTTGTTACTTACAATGTACGAAATTCATTTGAATTATTATTATAAACAACATTGAAATTACATATCGTTACAGCCGGAAATGGTATTTGCCAAACAGGAAATGCTGTAGTTTCTATTATTGTTACAATACGATTTCTACGATATGTTTCGAATTGATTTAAAATCAATAAAATACATAGACATGTACTAATTATACAGATAATGGTCCAAAATAATTTCTGGAATTTCGTTGAATTCCGATCACCGATATAACGGAAACCATGTAAAGTTGTTGATTCGCAATAGCTACAGGTGCGCTTTTTTAAGCGCTGCAAAATGATTCTACACCGATGTTTCTTCAACGAAACCATATTGTTTTCTATATAACTACCATCTCCGAAAATTGATTGAATGATAATAATAGAAAAAAAGTTATAATTTGATTTTAATTAGTTTTTGTTCAAGGTACTTATTGTTAGTTTGAAATCAATCTCAAAATTTAATTAGGAATGATAAATTGTTATATTTCGTGTATTTTAATTCCGTTCACATTTTAGTCCAGAACTTTTACAATAATAACAAAAATGAACGGTTATAGAGAAAGTTTGAACCATATCTACAAGAACAATATGGACTTATACGTTTTTTTTTCCTACATTTGAAAAAAAATCATCAATAAATTCAATAATGACTATATAATAATTAAACAAAAGGAATCGAATTAAAAATTGTTGAATAAAAATCCTAGATACACAAAGTTCTACAATTAAAAAAGAAAAAAAATAATTAAACGTTGACAATAAATAGTTATAAATTAACAAAAATTAATGGCGATTAAAGGAATTACTATCACATATTAATCTATATTATATTTGTGATAATTAGAGAATTTTAATGAAATCAATTAAAAATTCAAGATGTTTTTTTTTTAATAGTTGGAGACTCGTCCCATAATTGTTTCCATTGATTCAAACGATCCATCCAATATTCGGGACCCTCTTCATTTTGTGTAGCTGTTGCTGTTGATGATTTAGCGGATGATTGTCGGGATTTTTCAATATCTTTCAAACCAAATTGTATATAATCTTGAAAGAATTTTGATGATTTTTTTAAAAATGGTTCGATATCAGCTTCGGGATGTTGTTGAATAAAATCATATAATAAATTTAAGCCTTCTTTTGTTTCATCTTTACTGCCGATTTTTTGGAATATATCCGTTAATAAATTATGATTGGCACGTGTTAATGAACGTCGTTGTGTTTCTGATTTTAATGGTACTTGTTTGACTTCGTCAATTTTCATAGACTATAATCAAAAATTTTACATTTATTTTATATACCAGTATTATTTATGACTATAGCAAACCTTTAATACTTTCAGTATATAAGATTCAACTTCAGATTCACTAGTGTTTGGTATTTTTCCTAAATGTGACATAATTGAACCACCTTTAATTTTAACAATGGAATGTAGAATTGTTTTAACAGTTCTTAATGTTGTATCTAATGGTTTAGATTTCCACCAAATTGATGGGAAATCTTTCAAGAAATTATGAATATCCAATAATACTAAATCATAATCGATATTATCAGAATCCCAATCTGGTATTAATTTAACAACACGCCATAAACATTTCATAACTAATTCAGTATGCCTTTGTGGATAATCTAAACGTACACATTCATGAATCAGTCTCATCAAAGCACTAGAAAAAAATCAATTAATAATCAACAAAAATAATAATAATTAAAGTATAAAAAATACCAAATTATTTTGGTATGGTCAGATTTTTCAATAAGTTTCACACAATGTAGATTCACAACACGATTATAAGTTTCACCATTGGGACATTTAATTAATTTGTCATCAACAAGTAAAGTTATAAATTCGTTTATTAAATCTTTAGAAACTTCTATAGAAACCTGATGTCCCAAATTCTTAGACTGATAGAACTACAATTTCAAAATTATAATCATTTAATCAATACAAGATGGGAAATGTTTACCGTTTCGATTAATGTGAATAGCTTTCTATATAATTTCGCCACATTTTCATCAGAAACTGGATCGTGGACTCGTAAATTCCTAAACTGTGTTACAATGGCACTAAGAAATTCATTTTCAAGTTCACTTATTGGATGTGGCGCTGGGCTCTTATAATTTTGTAGAAAGTCACATATTTCTTCGGCACCCTAATATATAACAATCAACAAATGTCCATCCTCAATATAACAATTATAATTATTAATTATTGAAAAATATATTACCTTAATAGCTGCATAAATATCTCTACTGGCTATTTGATTGATATAATTTGTTAACATTTGATCGTGACGTTTTGGAATGTTACTTTTTTCCATACTTAATCGATTAACTAACGATAGATTCGGGTCTAAAGGTTTAGGTGGTGATAATGGTACAGTCCTAATAATAATAATAATAATACAATTATAATGTAGATATTATTTAGAGAAATTCAAATTATTACCTGGCTTTGATGTCAGCATCTGATAGTTTTGGAATTTTAACTTCACTCTTTAAAAATTCTAAATCAAATTCTTGAATTGGTTGCATTTTTGGTGTTACTCTCTTATCCAATTCATTCAATAATACTGGATCTAATTTAAATGGACCAATTACTTCACTCACATCTTGTTGTGAAGTTTGTGATGGTAAAATACTAAAATTATTTCAATTCATTTTAAATTAATCAAAATTATATGAACATTTCATCTAAATACCGAACAGGTGGTAAATGTTCATCTTCTTCATCATCATCATCATCACAATTATCATCATCTATATCATTACTAGGTAAAGCTGGTATTATCTCACCATTACCAATTCTTGTTGTTGATTCTGTATCGCGTTCTGGTGAATTATGTATAGTTGGTTCAACTTTAGCTACTTGTGGTGCTTTTGGTATTGCAATTTTCTTACTAGAACGTTTAATACGTTCTTCTAATAAAGTTAAATCTTTGTCAGCTATCTACAATTTTCGAAATTATTAGAATTTATCAAAAAAAAATTAATTACTTACATTTCCAACCATTTTATACACTTTATCACCAACAATATTGTATGCCTGAACTACACAATTCAAAGCAGCATTTCGAACAGCATTATCACGATCGGAAATTTGTTTAGCAACTTCTTTAAGACATGTATTGGGTGATAGTCCACACACAGTCATACCTAATATTTTTTTGGAACAATTTTAAAATACTAATTTAAGGGAATAAAATAGAAAATACCAAATCGTTGTATAATTGAACCCATAACTTCCAGACATTCAGCTCTCTGGCGTGCATTTTTCGATTTAAGCCCTTCCATAACATAATTAAATAAGCGACTAACAGGATAAACTTCACAAATTTGTTTAAATAAAACACGTACACCATTACGAACGGAATCTTTTGGATCACCAATCTAAAATACATTTTTTTAAATCACTTCTACACAAAAACCATTTGGTTTTTTTTAATATTATAACATACCTTAACAACTAAGTAAGGCAAAAATGATGATGCTTCAGTATCTTGCATACGATATTTGTTATCGATCAACATATTAAAAACACTATGTAAATATTCAAGGCCTTTTAATAAAACAGACGGATTAGTGTCAAAGAAACGTAGAGTTAACCATTTCAATATTAGATCTAAATTAGCTATTAAAGCTGTGCTATTTCCAGGTAAATCGTCCATTAACGATTCGATTGCTTTAATGTGATACCTAAAATTTTATAGATTAATAATATTTTTTCAAATAAACTTAATTATTAAAAATAAAACCTGAAATCCATATGAAACATATTAAACATTAGAGTTTTATTAACATTAGCAGCTGCCATTTGATCTTTCAATAATTCAACGAATTCTTCTCTTGGCGTTGTAAAATTCCATTTTAATACTTTTAATTTTGCTTCATCACATGATCGTTGATTTTTCATACCATTAACAGCTAATAATGGTGATGTATCAATATCTTCTTCTTTTTTACGTCCACTACTTGGAGCTGATTTTGTTGTTGTAGATGATTGTTGTGTTGTTGTTGTTGTCGTTGTTGCTGCCCCAGCTGATGTTGTATTTTTTGATCTAACGGAATTTTTGGAATTTGCCACTGGCTTAGTACCACGTACAGCTTTGTCTTCTTTTTCAGGTTTTTTTGGTAACGGTTTTACAGGCAAATTAGGCCGTACTTTCTCCAATAATGTCATAACAACATTTTTAGAGCCAGGTTTCAATTTTTCTGTTTGTTTCACCATAGTATCATAACCACTATGAATCATAATACCTAAAATTGCTTCTTGAGCATTTTTACGTACATCTGCATTTCGATCTTCTAAATTATTATAAAGATGAGGTATATATGTTAATAATTCGTCTCTTGGAATGGTTTTAACTGGAACTATAATTGATATTATTGGAATGAAATTAAGAAAATTTAATTGCATCTGTACTTTTTGGCAATTTATCTGCAAGCCATGCCCACAATTCAATACGTAAAGTTGGTGAACCTGATTTTAAAGCATCACTAATCATTTCATTTTCGAAAAATTCTTTAAAACCACATTGATCACTATATGCATTGATAGTATCAAGTGCTGCAGTTCTCATCCAATTTTTATTATCACCTAAATTTTGTAAAAAACATGGGAAAAATACCTTAATATATTGTTTACATGGTGGACCCATAGCTTTAGCAATTTGTTCACAAATATTCAATGCAGCTTGGGCAATTTTTGTATTACTATCAGATAGTCGATGTGCTAGTGCTGATGGTAGATCACCCAAATTCGGTTTAATGAATTTCGCTTCTTGAATTATATTACTTAATTTTGTTAAAGCTTCATTACGCACTTTCCAATTTTTATCTTCAATTTCATTAATTAATGACTCTGTAATTTGCATACTAATATCAACTCTTGGTAATAAATCTTGTAAATTTGGTTGAATATTTTCGGTTTCACCACCAACTTCCTCATCATCTAAATTATCTAAACTATTTGAACTGACTGCATTTTTCATAGTACCACGTGATGGTATTGGTGGCTTTTCACCTTCATATTTCTTACATTCAGTTGTAATTTGATCACGTAATGCAGGTTTTTCATTTTCAAAAAATATGTGAATTGTTGCACCCAAATAAAGGTATAATACACCGCAAAATGTAATTGCTGCTTGTCGTACACCAGGATTTGTTGAAGATAAAGCTTTTTTAACATTGTCAATTAACAATTTCGTATTCAGATTACTGAAATTTCAAGATAATATTTTTTTATCTAACAATACATTATAGGTTTATATTCAATTATATCAAACTTACCCAAATCCAAATTCTTTAATAGCATTGGCTAGCCATAATAAACCTTCTTGTGTAACTTTTGGATTCTTTTGATTCAATATAAATTCAATTAATTGTGTAGAAACATGTGATAAATTCGTTGCTTCTGCAATTGCTGTAATTGTTTCAGCAGCTAAATTACCATTTTTAACATCACCAAATTTTTCAGCAATATCAACAAGACAAACATCAGTTGTTGTTGTTGAAAATGTTGAATTTTCAGCTAAATATTTAACAATATCTAATTTAATTTTCAAAACTTGAAAATTTGTATCTTTAAGACCAGGTTTCTTATTTAATGTCTTTATCAAAGCTTGTGTTGGAGTATCTTTAGCTTCTAAAGTTTGTATTTGTTTTAAAAATTCTTCAACTGCCGCTAATCTAGCTTTCCAATTACTATCGAATAAATCATTGATAATATTATTACTTAAAATTTCAGAAACAACTTGTTCAACTTCATCATCTGATAATTCTTTCTCAACTGGTTTGTTGACCAATTTAGTTAATGTTTTACTTTTTGGACGTACAACCGTTGCTGAACCTGATAAAATATCAGTTTTCTTTTTAGTGTTTGTAACAGTTGTTGGTCGATTTTGTGTTTTATTTGGTATTGATTTTGATGTTTGTCCTGTCGATACACTATTTTGTGATTTTATTGCCTTAGTAGGAGCTGTTGCTGGACGTTCCTTTTTCCCACCCGGTACTTTAACGGTTATTACAGCTTTTTCACTACATTCTTTAATTTTTGCCATTTTTAAATTATCTTTCTCCAATTCACTCAAAAATGGCGCAATTGCCTTTTCTCCAACCAATTTCATGAATGTACCTAAAGCTTCAGCTGTAGCATCTCGAACAGCCGGATCTAAAATATTACTTCAATATTTTTTAACTTCTTTTAGAATTATTCTTAAAATACCTGATTCATTGATATTCTTCAATAAAGAGGTAGTCAGGGCTTTTAGTGTTTTTTTATTGACTGCCGTTGGTAATGTTTTTGTAAAAGCTCTTGCTAGAAAGAGGGCAGTTTCGGTTTTAACTGATGGATTTTTATTACCTAATATTTCAATAACATCTTCAAGAATTGCTTCAAGTGTTGTCTAGAATAAAAAACACAAAACAGAATTTCAATATCACTTATTATAATTATTATTCGAAAATTTACCGTTAAATAAATATTATCTATAGCCTCACGGATAGCTGTCACGACATTCTGTTTTTTCTCTTTGAATTTCTCCAAAAGAGCTGGCACACATGCACCCGCATAAGTTTGGAAACGTTTCTTTAAACTTATCGCTAAACTAGCTAAACATCGTCCAGCTAATGCGACAACAACAACATTACTATCTTTTTGTATCATTTTCTTTAAAGCTCTAACAAGATCACCATAATCACCATTTTCTAATTTTGGTGTTTTTAATAAATTTTCCAAAATTTCTAATGCTTCTTTACGTTCTTGCCATTTTTTAGCTTCTAATTTTTCATAGAAATCTTTCGGTAGTTTTGATAATATATCAACAGGATCCGCTAAATCATATGGATCAATTTGTGGTTGTTCAACCTCATCACCATCTGCTTCATCAGCATCTGTTAATAATATAATAATAAAATAAGGTGGATAATTCAATAAAAATTCATGCTTCATGGTGCATTAAAATTGTTTGATACTCACCACAATCAACTTCTTCGTTTGCAGTATGTCTCTCCTCATTCTGTTTTTGTTGTTGTGATCGTATATAACGTAATGGTACAGCCTTTTGACCTTGAATCTTATCAAATTCAGTCTCTAATTCACTTACTTGAACTGGTTGAAGATTACTTAATTGCGATCTGAAATAACAATAATAATAGAAATTAGATCATTGAAAGCGCTCCCAAAATAATTTTCTAATTATAATTAAATTAGAACAATAGAAATTAGCTCATTCTACATACTTTAATGCAGGACCTATCCAACGATACATTTCAATAACCATCAGTCTAGCTTCATCTCGAACAGTTTTATCACGATCAGCAAACAATGGTGTAATTTTCTTAACTAATGGCTTAACATTAATAATTTTTGAGCCGAATTCTTTCAATGCAATCGTACAAGCATTAATACAAGCGGCGACAATTTTTGGATTTTTCTGTTCCATTCCTTTAACTAATTCCTCCTCAACAGCATCGTATTTTTCAATTTCAATATACATTAATGTTAATTGTAATGATAATTCTCTTGTTCGTGTTTTTGGTGCGGCTATACATTTTGTTACAACACCAGACATAACATCTGATACAGTTTTACCAGCATTTGCATAATTCTCAACATATGCTAATACAGCTTCAATACCTTTCTCTTGACAAGCTACATTACTATCGATAACGAATTTCTTAACTAAACCTAAATATTTTGCAAATTCTGGCGATTTCTCATCGTCAATTTGACGAAATTGTTTTGTTACTTCCTCATAACCGTTCAAACGGGCCTTCCACGATTTATGTACACACCGTTCTTCAATTGGTAATTTTCTAAATTCATCATCGGCTTCCATTTTGTTTAAAATCTATTCAACTAGGACAAGAAAAAATGTTGTAGAATTGATCCGGTTAATTTATTTAGATTAAGGACATGAATGAATATGAATCATGTCCAAATAAGGTATAAATGAATGTTTATTTATTAATTTAATTTTCTAAATAAAATAACTTAATTTATATTACCAATTTAGTTCTAGTATTGTAGATTTTTCTAGTAACGTTTTTCTGGTTCAACAATAAAAACTTCAACGATAAAGAAACAAATAAAAAAAATTCCACAACAGTTAACGGTCAAAATGTCGGATATTCAAAAAATTCTCATCCCCACCACTGATCTTACAGGTAACTAGATTCAGTATATAATAACACTCATAAAAAACATTGTAATTCACGAAAAAAACCAAATTATCAATCTATTTAAAATTTTTATTATTTATGGTGCAATTTATTTTCAACGACAGTTGCATTTGTTTGTTTTACTCCGATCAAAATTGATTTTATAGGCAACAGAAGATATCTCGGAACTATTCGATTAAAACCGTATTCCGCAATTGATTGAACCAATTAGCGCTAAATTTGAATTGATAAATTTTTACCGCTCAATTTTGGTATTAAAATAACTTCAAATGAAGAAGAATCTTTATAAATGGGCTTCGAATGGATAAAAAATAAACAACTGATCACTTAAAAAAAAAATTATTATATTGTTATAAAACGATTAATAGCATAAGATACAGTAATTTAGTATTATGTATTAGGAATTTATTCCTGTCTATCGGCATGCAATTGCGTTGCTCCCAATCTAGCCGGATCTTGGCTTGGATAATGTACTATAGTCTTTGTAGCATCACTAGTAACTGTAGTAGAACTAGCACTAGCCGTTGCAGTGGCTGTTGGAACATAAGCTGGTAATTGTGGTGCATTAAAGAAAAATGGTGGCATTGGTGGTGGTCCGAACATCGGTGGTACGATAAGTGATGGTGGTGGTGGCATATTTGGTAATGGTATATGTCCAGGTTCTAAATTGAAGAAATTATTACTCAATTCTGGTAATGCACCAGGTAAACCAGGTACTGGTTCGTATTGTTCCAAATTTGGATTTGTTGTTTGACCAGCTCGACCTTGTGAACGGCCCCATTTAATTGTTAAACGACGTCCACCTAATATTAATTTATTGAATGTTTTCTCAGCAGCCGTTTCAGCTGCTATTCGTGTCGTATATTGAACAAAAGCACATTGTTGTTTTGGTACTAAACTGATTGAACGTATTTCACCATATTGATAGAAATGATCTTTAATATCTTGTTCAGTTAATGTACCCAAATTACCAATATATAATGTTGTAATTGTTTTATCTTCTGGTGGTGGTAATGCTGGCATAGCAGCAGCACGTTTTAATAATTTATCAGCAACAGGATCATTAACGCCATAATAACGATCTTTAATATTTTGATCGGCCAATGGATCTTCAGGATCTGTTGGTTTCTCATGACGATATGGACATTCTTCACCACGTCGACATTCACCTTTAACCCAAAACGAACAAACATGTGGCCGATTGCGTTTATAATATGGTGCTGTACGCGCTAAACGCATCAATAAATCATTCGGCTCATTTAATTTGCTATTTAAAGCACCCGCATCGGACCGTTGCAACTGGAAATAGAACAGTATTAAAATTTACAAGCCCAATTTGAAATGGTCAATCAAATTACTTCACGTTCCATATTTTGTATATAATATTCTTTATTAACTTCACTTTTAGGCAAATCATCTTTTGTTTTTAATGCAGCATCACGCACTTGTATTGGTAGACCATATTCCAAATCTAATAAACATGTTTGACAAACATTCTTCAATTTACTACAAGTCTGACAGACTTCGGTTTTTTTAAAACGCATACGAGCACCTGGACACCATCGAAATACAGTGAACGGTCTTGAACAAATCTTACATTCTTTACCAAATTTTTCTTTAGTCTACAGAAAAGCGAATAATTTAACAATAAATATTGAAATGAAGTTAAAAATTTATTACCATTCGAATATAAGGATTATCACCTAAACATGTTTGACACAGAATTGGAAAATCCTTTAAAATAAAAAAGTTGGGTTAGAATTCAAAAATATTAAAATAATCGATTTTTTTTTTAACTCACTGAATCTTCCCAATTTTGCCGATTATAAGTATTTGTAGTCTTAGAGGTAGCCATTTAAATAAACATCGAATAAATAGAAAAATTATTAAAAATAATTAAAAATTAACACAATACGTAGGGCAACGTTAAATTCATACTTCTTCTCACAGTCCCCCTACCACATCTGTCTACGTCACATACGTTGATATTTTGTTCATCTTTATTCGACTAATGTGTTCTAGATATAGATATCTTCGTTTGTTTTTAAAATTTATAATACAATTTGAATAACAAAATGAAATTATTCATAAGTATGTATTATATTATTGAAATTATCTTGAATAATCGGAAATTATTAGATTTTTCGAAGTTTTCACGAAGTATACAATAAAATAAAATGTATTTATACTTTGTTGAAGTTTCAATAAAGAGCTTCATTCAGTCAAGCTGAGTGAATGTCAAAACGCTTAGACAGCAACAGTGTTGCCAACACTAATAAACCAATTATGAGTATTTTTCTTTGATTTATTTATTTATTAGCCTGTTTTATTGCTAATTTTGACTGGAAAATTTAATTTATTCAATTTAAATATTAAACTCGATACATAATGGCACTGATAAAAGTATTCTAAGAATGTTATTAATTTTATTTAGTTGCCCATTTTGAGGTAGTTTTAGAGGGAAATTTAAATTTAACATCATTAAATCTCGTTTACAAGCGGAATTACGAAGAAGAATGTTGTTTTTATTGGTAAATTGAAATAAAAATATATTACACTGTTTTATATATATGTATATATATATATATTTTTTCATAATAAGATTGTTTCATCTTATTTCAGGTTATGCTATTGTGAAACTGTTCGGTGTTAATTAGAAATTAGGAATGGCACTATTCAAGGTTTATTTTTGTTGGTTACATAATATTGTCCAATACGCACAAAATAAGCACTGTTTGCATGACCTAATCAAATTAAAACATGTTTTTGTTTTTTCCATCTACATAAAAAAAATAATAAATAATGTGGAAAGTGTACTAGTGGGAGTGGTAACATTAGAGAAATACCCAGTATGAAAGTAAAAACAACACACAATTTGTATACAGATGTGTTGTTAAATAAAAACAACGTAAATGATTAATGATTGAGATTCATCAATTATTTTTATTCGAGTAAGTGAAAATTAATTTTAATAATTGACCTA
>JAZBGX010000762.1:0-25444 GCA_037414775.1 Zonitis immaculata | reverse complement strand
TCAAAACTTAAAAAAAAAATAGTGAAAATTATTAAAAATAGGTCTCTACGTATTCAGCAACAAATAATAATAATTAGTTTAGAACTGATACATAATCCTATCCAGAGTTTCTCGAATTCTGCTCTCCCAAGAGCAATCTAGATAATAATTTTAATGATAAGCAGATAAATCAAAACTATTTCTAATAATGTGACAATAAGCTGGAATAAGTCTATATTATAGAGATAATTTATAAAAATTATCAGTACGCAACATCATGTAGAAATTCGAAAATCACGTTAAAACTATACGGATATTATGATGAGGGTAAAAATTTCATAGAGCAATTAAAGCGAACATCAATAGTCCAGATTAGATAATGCCATGAAATATCAATAATCGATTAGAACCGTAAATAAGCGAGTATTTGACAAAAAAAATAAAAAAATAAAACAAAACAGTTTATTCGAATCAATGTTTCAATATGTTTTCCTAATAAAATTCAAATTTACTCTCTAAATTATATAAAGTGTCTTTGTAAATGACTCGAACATAATTAAGTTTGATAGGAATGCTCGTTAATATTACTGGAATTTCCCTATTTCGATAGAAATGCCTAAGTAGATTAAATTTGTACTGATATTATTATGGATAGAATTTAGAGATGTCTAGGCCATATATATTTTTTGTTTTGTTTATTTTTTCCGCTATAGTTTTGGCCAAATACACCTTAATCGTAGCAAACAAAATAATTTATCATCTGAATGAAATATTACTTTCTCTAAGGAAACATTACATGGGACATTCCTGAAAACATCCCTTCTATTAAACGGATTAAATTCTATCTCTATCTCTTTCGTATTTATGTTTATGGAAAATTAAATGATACTTGAGGAAAAACCACCATTTCTAGAACGCAAACGCATAATTGCAACAAAAGCTATTAAATTATTCACGTATATAGAGTAGTTTCCAATTTTAAAAAAATGGTGGATGCGCCGGGTGAAATTAACATTGTTGTTAAAATAGTTGGTAGTAAAATAAGAAATACGCTTGAGTAAATATGCAGTTCGTTGGAACATTGGTGGAGGCGCCGGGCGAAATCACGTTTTCCATTACAACACTTAGTGTAATTTTTAAAAAATAATAATTAGAAATGGTGGAGACACCGAGCGAAATCAACATTATTTTAAAATAGTCATTGGATTATTTTAGGATTAATCTCGACTCCATTAGAAGCCAAATTGATAAATTTATATTCAACTGGAGATTTCTTCAACTTTAATTACCGTCTGTAATTAAAAAATTCCACCAACGTCTCATCCGACTATGAATTATAATTTATGATTCCGAATTCATTAATGTTGCAGGGAGGTTTTTTTTTTATCGTAATTGCAAGGAAAAACTGTAATTAATTCGAATATATTTAATTAATTTGTTGGTAATAATTGATGGAATATTATTATAAAAATTGCGATAATTCGTTGTACATAACATACAGACACTTTGTAGAAAGTTGAATGTAAATTAAATTAAACTTAATACGAGCAAATATTAAACTTCTACCCCTTTGTGTTTAATTAAGTACTGTCTTGGCAAACTTTGGTTACGTCCGTGCTTTTTACAAAATTATTTATTAAAAAACAAAAAATGTATATTGCATCTCCATCACAGATTTCAAAGTTTTGTTAGAAAATATACTTAAGTAAAATCGTTCATGATCCTTCAAACTTTGAAGGTGATCTTTTGTTCTTTTATTAAAAAAAAATTACGTCAAAACGAATAAGGTTAACTTGTGGCTGTAAAGTTTCTTATGATTTATGATTGTTTCTCCTTAATAAGATACAACAATGTAATTATTAACTGGTCGTTTGTTCATAAATAATCTGGGAAAATATTTATTTAGATATCGGAACCTGAAAAAAAAGTGAGCTTTCATTTGACTTATGATTGCAGAGAAGAAAAATTAGATATGAATCATTTCAGTGAATTTATGTTTGGGTTAAATGAGAGTCGGAGAGAGCATTTTGATAATCGGTCAACTTGTGAAATTTATAGATGCGAAACAAAACATCTCCGAGAATTTATGACACTGATAATGAGGCTAAACTATCTACAATCAAGCTCTGATGAATTCATTTGAATAAATAGATTATTTCACAATATTGATTTGAGTCAACAAAGAAATATTTTTTTACAAACTATGCGAGTCTGTTGAAAATTCTGAAATAACACCAAAAATAATTTTTCACCTGAGTTATTGGGAGAAATCAGGTCACCGACACAGTCTCTCGGGGGTAAACAAGAGAAAGAAGAAGAAGCATAAAATGTGATAATTTAAAATGACTCATAAAAAATTCTACTAGAAGAAAATACAATATTTATTTAAAAATTTAGAAATTTTCACAGAAACCTGAAACTGATTCCAACCAACATTTGAACATTTAGGAAAATCATGAAATTATGGAAAATTTGTAAACTTATTGAAATTTTAACTATAAAAATCTTGATACAGAAAAGAAGCGATAATAGAACGAGAAACGAACGCAATTTAATTAATTTTTTTTAGGAAGAGAGCTATTAACAAATCACACCAATGATTGTTTTTTGTTTTCTATTCAAATCCGGTACAATTTCTGATAAGAGCATGAAACTAATTGGAAAAATGCTACTCCTATGTCCTATATACCGTAATGTTTTTGTGGTATGTACAGCGAATTTAGATTTCTATGATCGCTAAATCTTAAAAATACTTTTTATAGTTGAAATATAAAGCAAGGACTCGCTATATTGTATAATCGCTTGTTTATTTATGGCCGGTATCGGATGAATTTTCGGTTAATAAACGAAATAGAACATAAATTGTTGAGTTACGATATAACCGGAAATATAATCAAAACTATCTTCAAAATGTATCTAGAACACTGTAATTTCAACTATAAATATAACAAAAAAAAAAAATAATCGATTACAATACAGAAATAGAATAAAAAATATAATTACGAACTGCAATGTTTTGTTCTATTGAGAAATTTCCAAATGAGAATGATTCGTTGATTAATAATTGGAATTTTTCAATTTATTGAAATTGTTGATATGAAAAGCATCAGAAATCCTGTTTTTTTTTTCTGTTTTGTTGGAGAAAAAGTAATCAACTTAAATGAAAAGAGAATGAACAGCCCCAATTCTTAGTGCCTCGTCAATCTTATATAATTTTTTTTCTAAGTAATCTTTTAACAAATCACGTCGTACGTGATGGCGTTGTGTGTGGAAATATTAATAATTTTAAATTTTTATTCTTTCTTTTTGGATCAAAAATTCTTTCAGATGAAATATGAATTGAGAATTTCTTCTAATTTTGCTGTGCTATTTGTTGTTTCAAATATTTCACATGATCAATTGCATTGTTGCTCACATTAGCAGTAGCAGTAGTGCTGGACCTAAAGCTAATGTACGTTGCGCTGTAAAGCTTGAGATTCTAGACAAAGTAAATTGCTGATCTGCTGTAATTATCGTAAATATAGATTATGAATTTAGACATATAGTTGTTGGGGCTTGTATGATCCTATGCTCACACCACTATAATAAGATATTTGATTTCATTCATCAGGCAAAATGTAGCAACATGATAGCTATAATCATCAGCAGATACGTTGGCAGATCACAATCTGGCTGGATAATTTAATTACAGGAGATGAAGAGTGGGTCCATTGTTATAATCTCATAGACAAGAAACTGTGGGTGGAGACTAGGGAGCAACAAAGTCGATTGCTGAATGTCACTAGTGAAAGAATATAATGTGCTGCTTGTGGTAGGATATCAAAGGCGTTATGCTTCCTGAAAGTCAAACAGTAACAGCGCAACTATAGATATTGAATATATACGCTTGGAACGCTCAGGACGTATTTTGTATTACGTATGTTGTAATAAAACATAAGTGCGAGCGAGATCATAAATATCTCTATCTCACCTGCTCTTATACATACATATAAAGAGAAATAATGAATGTTGAAAAATTGTCTTTCGTGAGTTTTGGGCGTTAAAGCGTTCAGCTCAAAATATACAACAAAAAAAAGGACGCAAAATTCGCGAACATGTTGATTCGCCTCATATTAACGCCAAATTGCAGATATACCTAAATAAAGTGACAGTTGTTGGATAGTTAGGGTCGGAAACCCACCTTATTTGTTAGACCTTGCCCTTACAGATTTCTATTTATCTAGGGTCAAATAGGTTACAATTTAATCAAAATCACAGAAGTTTATTCGTCAGGGAATCCACTGTTTGTCACATCGTTGAAGTTTAGTTATAGAATCGAAGAGTGATGGAATCACAAAGTAATTCTATGTATTTCTTGAACTAAAAAATCTGAGAACGAATGTTAAGATTTTGCTAAGACTTTATATTCTGGTGTAGAATGGTTTGGAAATAAACTCTCGACTATTACCAGAAAATATAGGGAATTTATAACAATGACAAACTGTCATTAGCAATATTTCCACTTCATCCAGTTTAAACATTTCAATACTGAATTTCAATGGGCGAACAAAGGGAATCAAGTAGTTAGATGGCATAGTTATTTCTTTGAAGCAGATAAACATGGAGAAAAAAGAACAAAAAATGCTACATATCCAAATTAAATACTTAGATAAAAAAATATTGTATATATAAGTATTGATTATTCTGAAAATTTTAATATTCCACAAATATCGTCATTTTTTGTGAAACGAATAGACACAATCAACTTGCATAATAAAACTAAGCAGATACGCCTCGAAACCTCTTCAGTCTTTTTTATTGAAAGAGAGCTGTTATCACATACTCTAAGTTCTTTTGTTATTATTACCATCATTAACCTCCTCGTTTGTTTTTTTTTTTTTGTTTTTACAAAAAAGTGCAAGCATTTTTTCCTCATTCTATTTTTTATTTTCACTTCTTGTAAACATAAATCTCGTACAATTTCATAAAAGAACAAAACAAACGCAAAGCCAATTGAAAAATATTTGAAGTAGCCTTTTAGATGAAATATAAATTTGGGACATTATATTATATTGTATGATAGCTTTATTATTATTTAATAGTTAATATGAAACTGAAACAAACATTTGGAATGCATGGACGGTCGTTATAAACTTACAAAACATTGGATATTATATACAGTACAACGACAAAGACTGAATTAAAGTTTATTTAAACTCAATTATACATCGGTAGAATTTGACTCACACCGCCCACTAGGTTGAACTGTGTGGCCTACCTTCTTAAATCAATCGATCGCCAAACATTTGCAACAAAATAAATAATTATTAGAAAAATGTTCAAATGAATTAATTGTATGATTTTTGTACCTGTCATCAAGGGGGTGAGGTAGCTACTTCGGGGTGAGTGTAGCCTTCAAATGTTTCGAATAATTCAAAATCTTTTTCGAAAAAAAGCAACAACAACAAAAAAACAAATGCTAGACATAAAAATTTTGTTTTATAGTTATTTTCTTACAACAAAAAAAAGCAAAAACAAAACGTAATAAAACCAACGAGATACGCGTTAAAGTCACCCCATAGCTCTTATAGTGCCTCCCTTCAATCGTATTTTATTTTTTTCGTTAATAGCCGTTAACAAATCACATACCACGTTCTTTTGTTATTACTACAATCATTAAATGCGTTGTGCTTCCAAAAATGTGGAGACATGCTTTCTACTTTTATTACTTCGTTTTATTCTATAAAACAGTTGTAATTACAATAATTGTTTGTGGTAAAAATATGCATGAAGATACAAAATCGAAGCCACCTCTAAAATATAGAAAGGGTCGCTATTATAATAAAACATTTAGACAGAAGACAGTCGTCTGAAATTATTAATTTCAGTGCTGTCATCGACAAGCGTTATGCAATCGTATGTAGTGTGTACGTCATAAACAGATTAACATTAAAGCTGATATCTGTTTCTATATTTATTGCTTTCGATCCACATAATTTTTCGCCTGAAATCGATTTTATTGGGATTTTGTAAATGTGGACATAAACTTTCATTAGGTATATAAATTTGATATTTTTGTAAAATTGAAAAATAACAATTGTTGGTTTGCCTGTAATCTCCCCTCTAGCAATTCTCTATATTGTCACATCCATTAAATAATATTTTCCTAGTGAAAATTTCATTTGCTCCAAATGAAAGCTTCGTAATTGAACGTAACAGCAAAAAAAAAAACAAAAACGGTCCACCAATAAATAGACGATGACATTTCGTTAGTAATTTATTATCAATGGAAAATTACGATATTATATATTTTTAACGTTCATTGAAGCCCAAGTTAGTGATAAATTTCAGTTGGGAACTAAAGAAAAAATTTTCCAAGAAAAATGATATTTTCTTAATCGATAGTCTATTTATTCGTTCAAGAGTTTTCCGGATATCAAATATCAGTTAAGTAGGTCCGGAATTAAATGCATCATTCAATTCAATTTCTCTAACTAAAGTACAAGCATACTTGATTATTTTATAGAAACGATTGGCATGATTTTCGTCCAACGATTCTATTTTATGTAATTGTAAATTAATTATTATTTATTCAATCTAGCAATTGGTGGAGTTGTCTTGTAATTATTGATTCGACTATAAATTGTTTTAATTAAAAAAAAAAAAATGTACAAAAAAAGATCTCACCACATCTATAAGCTGTGAAAGTTTAAGTTTGATACAAACTCTCAAAACATCCGATGTATTAACAACTGGCCTAACCAATTTATTATAATTCGATAAAAGATCATCATAGAGACGTTTAGCATCTGGATTACCAGCAACAGCACCATGCACAACTAATGCCGATAATAGCCAAGCTCTTAACGTTTCGGTAATGGTTGGTGGTGATGGCATGGCGTATAAATATTGAAGAAACAGAACAAGAAAAAAAAACAACACACAATAGGACACCCCCGCGACACTTTGGAGCCAACACTAACCATACTACGCTCGATTCCTACAATTATATGTATGGATAAATAGCGCAAACTAGAACGATGCCAGATCGGGTAGTTGCCCGATCTCCTGCGAATACTGGCCTGGTTTCATCCCTTATTTTCCAACAATAGTCAAAGATCAAGACTATAAATCATCCTTTATTCATAATAATCAAAAGTAAAAAAAAAAAACCTATAGAAATTATTTTAATATTAAACTAATTCTATACTTATACGTATCAAAACTTAATCGAATATCAATAATAGGGTAATGAAATTTGGGTTCTATTAAATATCGACAATGTAATTGTTCTACGAACGGTATAATTACGTAATTCACACATAAAACGATTTAATGGAACACCACCCTTAATCAAGCGTTAAATACCTGGTTTTCAGTATTGTCGAGACAAACCTTCAAAATAAGAGAAAAGACTCTAATCATTTTTCTAATAATAGAGTTATTTTTCTCTAATTATTAGCCACAAATAAGCATTTGTTTTTTTGAAAAATTAGACAGCTTGAACCAAACGTAAAATATGTCAGAAATTGAATGATTTCAATAGAAGGCAATATTATTATTATACGCTTGGCTTGATCATCGAATTAAGGAAACCAATTATTTGTTAAACGTTCCCATTTATTATTGATTTCAATCAATTTGAATTTGTTGTTGAGCTTTGCAAGCTCAAATAAAATTATCCCACCCTCTGTCTGTTGTACTTGGAATAATAATAATTATCGTAATAAAGTAGAAGAGTATATATAGAATTATTGGAATATTTGTTATTTTATTGGAAACGATTGTTTTTTTTCCAAAATAATTATGTAAAATACAACTAGTGTCTGTCATTTGTTCCGCACTTGCCCCTATTTAACTTAATTGTTGTCGCGCACACCTCTTACATAATTGTCCTAATAATTCAGTTCACGAACTGAAAGAAATTTCGCTATCTGTAAAATGGTAGCAGAAACTTTGAAAGGAGTAAATTTTATAACAACTTATTTACAATGTAATGACAGTATCGCCCTCTATTTATCAATAGTGGTAGTTCTAAGTTGAATACAATTTATTGATTATATTTATTTCAATTATTATCGTTTACTTCTATTTCGACGTCTCTCCAATTTCCGGTGTTGTAAATTACAGTTTTGATAAACAATTTCACAATTAGCTCTACCTAAACCCAAAACAGATGCCTTCAAACTATCTAACATTGATGTCGATGGATTTATATGTTTCGTTAATTTGCCAGACAACCAACTCATTCCAAGACTGTAAAAATCCAAAGAATACTGTAATGTTTCGATCGTAAAAAAAATTGTATACCTCCATAATGGAATTAGAATTCTATTCTTGTTGTCTTGAATTTTTCGTGAATATTTATTATTTTCGCATAAAGTCTTCCTTAGACAATTTCCATTATCTTCATTTACTAGCAATGCAGCTTCTATTGTAGTTAAAACTCTACGAGCCAATTCATTCAAAGCCTGATTTTTATGATTTGATGATTGTTTTGTTGTAGAATGTCGTGGCAAACGTATTCGGATTGTATCACGATTATCACCAATACCAGTTGTGTCTGTTGCAGTTGATGCACTACCGGTGCCTGTATTTCCAGTACCGGTAGCACTTCCCGCTCCTGTACCTGTTGCTGATCCCGTACCTGTAGAACCATCTCCATTATTAGTTGCACCGTCATCATCGTTGCCACCGCCACCACCACCATCAGCTGTGTCACCCATGTCACCGCCACCCGTTTCGCCTGTACTTCCACCACCTGTGTCACCTCCACCTGTACCACCCATATCGCCTGCATCACCACCACCCGTGTCTCCTCCGTTATCACTATTGCCATCAGTGTCGCCTCCACCATTTTCTGAGCCAGCTTCCCCACCACCTGTACCACCCATGTCACCCGAATCTGCACCACCCGTGTCTCCTTCACCATTATCTGTTCCATCATTACCATCATTTGTTGCCGGGCCTGTAGCTGTTGGGCTCATACTCATCGGCATCATCATATTGGCTGCAGTGGTTGTAGATGAATTATTCTACATTGACAAAAATAAAAATCATAAAATAATTTTTTTTTTGGTTATTCAGTGATGCTTACCGTCGCCGATATGCACATGATGACGTGTATTAAGAACAATTTGAAAGCTAAGAATGCGAGAGCAGTTAATGCTATATCGAATAAATCAGATAAATCATTCTCTTTATTGTCATGGTAACTTTCTTCATGGTAAATATGATATTTGGGGACCTGTTCCTGGATAGCATAAGCAGGATGGCCTAAATGCACATATAAATTAGAATTTTATATCTTCGACATTTTGAATATAAAAATGATTAAAGATTTGCCAACAACATTACTACGACAATTAACATCTCTACGGTACTTACTAGACTAGAAAATTACATCAAAATAACAGCACATATAATTACTGTAAAATAGAATAATTCTAGAAATTACTGGAATCTAGATATCTAGATTTGGTAAAGAGCTTTAACTACAATTCTACAATTATTACCTCCTCCATTTCCATGTCTAATACTACCGTCTCCATAACCGTTATCATATCCTCCACCACCTACTCCATATCCGCTATGACCACCTCCGCCTCCAACACCACCGCCATATCCGCTATGACCACCACCGCCATATCCGCTATGACCTCCTCCTGCTCCTCCATAACCACTGCTATATCCATTATGGTACGGATACCCACCGCCATTGTCTGTTTGATAATAATAACCACCATCATCACCATGACCCATTTTAGACGGAATATTTAGCTGTTGTGGTAGTTCTTGTTCTTGTTGTTGTTGTTGTAATTGTTGCTTATAATTATAAACACCATCATAATCCTCAACAACATCACCATCTTTATCATGTTCGTTATTAGTACGATCTTTAAAATCATTATAATGTCGATAGATATCTTCTAAAGTTGTACTCCTTGAATTTAATATGGAATTGATTATGGTATTAATTGAATTTAAACAGCGATTCTATACTTTGATAGCCAATCTTTATAATTCGATGAACCCTCATCGTAGAGTAGATCATTTCTCACCATTGCAGCACTTGTTTGGGAATCATTCAACGGTTGAAAATTACCAATTGAATTCATACGACGTTTTATTCGTGTTAAAGTCATATCGTTGATGATTTGTTCGGCGATATAATTTCGACACAAATATTCATTCATTTTTAATCTTGAATTGAAACAATAAATAACAATTGAAGAAGATATCAAAATTTGATTACCTGTGGAAATCCATAGTATCTATTGCATTGTTGATACTACCATCGGTATTATTCGAGAAATTGTTTTCAATGTTTACAGTTTCGTTTGGTCGTTTTGGGAAACTTTTGGGATTTTCCAAAAGTAACAGAGCACCTGGCATGAATTCTTCTGATAAAATATCGTCCACATCGATCACATTACTAGTCACTACTACAGAATAAATCGTAGGAAATAATAGAATTATTAATTTTTTCATATTTTGTAAACAGTGTGACTTGTATTTCAACTAACTGATGTGTGCTGAGAATCTCAACGACCGAAGTATATAAGGACATCAACAATCTTATTAAGATTTAATACCGTGAAATTTCGTCAAATTGTTTGGAAAATTTCACGGTAAGTTTATCAAAATCATTGATTTGACCTATTTTCTTTATTATTACGGTTACATATTATATAATTTGATTGATTAAAGTATAGCGGTGTAATTAAAACGATGAACTTTAAAAGTATAAATA
The DNA here is from genome assembly GCA_037414775.1 of Zonitis immaculata. Classification (NCBI taxonomy): domain Eukaryota; kingdom Metazoa; phylum Arthropoda; class Insecta; order Coleoptera; family Meloidae; genus Zonitis; species Zonitis immaculata. The sequence continues at coordinate 14,733 of JAZBGX010000762.1, read as the reverse complement.
GCCTTTTTTATGTGGAAGCTGGAAATTTTTTTTTGATGCATGACAATTTTATAGCGGAAATACTCGTAATCGAAAGTATTATAGGAGAACTACTGCCAATGTTTAAGTTCAAGGGGAGAAAGAGTATACCGTTGAGTAATCCGAACCCGCTCCTTCTTCGGGTGTCATTCTAGGTTCGGCTTTGTGTGCGGCTGCATTGTCACGCAAGAACCAGCAATACAGCTGGAATTTTATCTCTCCTTATTTATTTGATAGCTTCCTGCAATCTTTTATTTGCTCAGCCTAGTAAGAGTCTATAATAATGGCTCTTTTTTCCAAGTATGTCCCAGAGCTATGTCGTCGAAACGCCATAACTTTCGCGCGACTTTAAATTATTTTGGTGTCGTTGAGAACGGTCGTTGTCAAGTCTTGGGAGCAAAGTGATTGATTCAAGTCTCGCCCAAATGAAAATTCAGTCCGGATCAATCTAATAAAATTCGACTGAGTTTGCCCTTGAAATTCTTATTTTGTTTCACGATTTTCATTCTGGATACTCAATATATAGTTTGTTGCTGAGAATCTTTCGAACACTATACCGTATATTCCTGTTTCTATATAACTAAATGTTTGGTGGTTCCTCTTACGTCAGCTAAAACTAGATCTCCTGTTTTTCCCACATTTTCGATAGTGTGGGACGTTGATGTTCGTTCTTCTCTCTACCCAGCATAAACCTCTCGCAATAAGGAATAATTATTTAGAATATGGAGGACCTTCTGATTCTTCCACAAAGTCAGCATGTTTGTCTTTGGTCGATATTTTAGGTTGGATGAAGATAGGAAATAGCAAACACTTCAATAAAGGCTATACAACTATAGAAGTTTGAGTAAGATAGCATTTGTGATCATTTCTTAGTATTTATAATCATGGCGTCTTGAATTAAAAATTTCCATTACAAGAGTCTCCCAACACTTCTAAGAGTCAGCAATCTTCTTAAGACGAAGATTGCTAACCTCGCTAAAAGGGGAGTTTATAGTGAAATTGATCTAGAAATTTCATCCAAATGATAATACTACATATTTTATTTTCGTTAATCCTCAGTAAAAATGATAGACGATCGAATGCGTCGATTTGAAGCATGCATTTGGCCACATGACATTGATAAAACTGTACCTCTTGTTTTACAAGCTGGATAAGTTCAAAAAAAAATTATTTATACCTATCTAGGTATACCAAATAAGGCTTGTACTCGAGCTATGTGGAAGCATTTTGGTGTCTTGTGGTTGAATGGAGCAGCTACTATCCATTTTGAGCTAGCGTACCTCAAATGGATGCGTTTAGACGTTGATCCTTTTCAACTCGGGACATATTCAATATCCAAAATAGTTCTACGGAACAGAAGAGGAATCGATAATAAATATATCTGTGTTTCTCTTTTTTGCTCCATCAACTATACTATTCCACTTTAACTCCATATTATCGTTTATATAAATATTTTGTACATAATATATATAAGTATATAATAAATATATATTGTGAAAGTGTCAACCCATAAAGTATAAAAAGGGTAAACATTGACTGTGATTGGTTCGATGAGAGAGAGTCGGTGCGCGAGCGTGGCTCCTCATTCAAAGCTCCCCCTCTCAATATATATTATCTTTTTGTTGTTAATGTAACAGCTTTTATACAACCTATTCGATGTTCATTTTTTTTTTTATTATCAATATTATTATTATTATTGTTATTTACGAGTAACTATTGTTCGAAAATAATAAATGATTCCTATATATGGAATAATATTGCGTTTTTTTCCGCACATTCATCCTTATATGGATTATTTAGTATAAAATATATAGAAAGAAAGTGGTTTTTCTCTCCTAAATATTGCAATAAAAGGAATTTAAAGGTTGAACAATTATTGTTGTTCTAAAGAAAAATTTCCACTTTACCAACAATGATAAGTGCTGATGCTAATATGTAATTAGAATTGATATTGTTTAACAATAATAAAAGATTGATGGTTCATTTCAAATACAATATTGTGTCGGTTATATCGATGAAAAGCACCACAAATTATACTTTATTTCATTATACATTGAAACGGTAAACAATTTATATATAAGATGGTGTATAGAGAACGCAAGCTGAAGAGCTTTTAGTGATGATTTATCTGTTAGCGATTGGCCTGTCATATTCTGGTTTGGAAAACTACATGGGTGGTTTATATACAGTTTTAAACAGGTGTTTTAGACAGGTCTATTCACACTCTTGTTATATCGTTATAGCGCGAGTTTCACCATATAGAAGGGGGTTGGTTGGTTGGTTGGTTGGTTAGTTAGTTGGATAAGATGGTTAAAAGCAAACGTATTAAATTTAATTCCAACAACCAAAAAAATTATACATATATATTTTTTTGTTATTCTGAATAAATTGTATGTATATAATTCTCGCGTATAAATGGATGAATATTATTTTCAATAATAAAGGGAACAATAGGTTCAAATTTATTATGTAAAATGATATCAACCACTTAACAACATTTATCTCTCACACCCCTATATTCTATTCATAACGAATTAAATCTGAAAATATATATATATAGGGAGAAATATTAAATAACTAACACAATAGGTGTTAATGTGGCTATATCTTCGATATTATGGAAAAACTCAGCTGGTTTATAAGTATAGTGTGGGAGAATTATAATAGGTACGTATGGTATCCTATATACCAGTGATTACCAAATAATAAACAGCAAATTTATTATGAATGTAAATTATTTGGAAAAAAGTAAATCAGAATTCTATACTCAATAAGTATTTGAAATTATGCAATTACTGTGTAATTATATTGAGAGTAATTATTCGATTATTAATTCGATCGTTCCGAAATTGTTTGAGAACCACATGCTATGTAGAAGATAGATTTTTTCTGTTGCGAACCGAAACAGGAACAACAATAACAATAACACGCGAAATACCAATCTGTAGCGGCGGCTGATGAGATGAGAGTGTGGTGTATAACACATAGCAAATAGTAACAACATTTTTGGGGGCGGGCGTTCATATAACAACAAGGGAGGGAACAGGTATATGAAAGGTGTTAGTTGATTCAGCATAGGATCTAATGGACCAGCCTTATTTAATAATAACACACGCTACAGTAGCTATGAACATATAAACTATTTAGCCGTTAAAAACAATCTCTAATCTACCATAGAAAAATAAAAATAAAAATTCAAATAATGGCGAGTGATCGTGATATTTTAACAGACGATGAAGAAACGAATTATTTAGAATGCGATTATAGTTCGGTTGATGATGGTGATAATGATGATAATGAGAGTGTTGATATTGTGACGACAAATCAAGAGAATTGTGCCGAAACTCAAAATGGAAATCCAATCGCTAATAATAATAATAATAATAATAATAATAATAATAAATTTTCAATTGATAGTATTTTAGGACTTGATAGAAAAAATAAAGAATCATCAAAATTTATACGGCCGACACCAATTCCTGCTGGATCACATCAAGGTATTTTTTTATTGATGCCAGATATAAAATATATTTGTGATAAAATCCTTCTTTTCTGTATATGTATACATATGAAAAAATATATATACCTATAGGGAATTTATATTCTTCAATAGTTGGTATTCAACAATATGTACGTCCAGATCCATCTCCACCTGATGATCGCATCCTTGACATTTTGTCAACAAACAAACCACCCTCAACTACAACAACAACAATGCAAAATTCAAATTATTTGCCATACCATTTACATTCAAATGCAAGTACATCGTCGTTTATTTATACCAATTGGTTAACAACTGGTGGTGGTGTTGATCATAAGAATTCTAGTCATATTTTCGGATTGCAAGGTAATTATTTTATTGTTTTTATTCTATTAACAATTAAGATATTGATTGGTTCGTATTAGAAATTGAATATAATGATATAGAAACAATAATAATGTGATTAATTGAAAATGATCGAATGGCGTGCCATCTTATAATAAAACTTTACAAATTGCTCTATTTTGAAAAGATTACAGCTATCTGTATAGTGAGATAGTTGTTAATTTTATTGTCTAAAATCTATCAGTATTAAATATAATAAACTATATATGTAAGTATATATGACAAGAAAATAAATCATTATTCTTATTTGCGATTTAGTTTACGATTGTTGTTGCTTTTATTTTTCAATTGAGTTGCGATACTTATACTTAATTTGATATTTAAAATTTTTAATTGAAGTTTAGAACATTCGGCTTCATTTTCTTCAGATTATATATTCATAGATATAGTCAAGGTTGGAATATCTGAATATAAGAGGCGGTCCTAGGAAATTTTTTAGGTGGTACATACAATAAGTTACATTGTGGCGCGCCAAAAGTGCAATCACATTAGGCCTTTCTTCTCGTCAGAATTATAAATTATATATTGGGTTTATACAGATTTTTTGTCTACTGTGGTATATTTTGGGAAAATCTAGGATAATCCAACAGTTTTCGCGCCTCCAATATTACAACGTTTGGTGCGGGAGTATCGCTCGCACAGCCCTTAAACCGCCTCTGAATTCGTTCTCATGTGATGTGTGTTTATAGTCATCATCGCAAAAACTGATAAAAATCACAATAGATATGAAGATATTCATTTCACTTCTCGAATTGGGGTTTTACGAACTTTTTTAGAATAAAAGCCCAAAATTTCTTCTTTTTGGAAATAATTATCTTTTGTTTCACTTAATTAGGCAATTTCTTCTTTCACAATAAGAGTGTCATAATGAGGAATTTATTACAATTGTGTCTTAAGACATATTCACAGCATTCCAACAATTAGCTTGGGAATATTGAGAACACAAGTCTAATTTCATTGGAAGCACGTTCCTTCCAAAATTTGGATTTACAAAGATTTTCCAATATTAACTGTTAGATATGAAAATAATTGTCTCGTATTATGATCATTTTTTGACAGATTGAACTAGTTCGGAATCAAAATACTTCCAACGCAATATCAAAATTTTACCATTCAACAATCCAAAACCGACTGCAAGTCCTAATAAGTCTTAGATTTTCAGAATCAATTAAAAATACAAAGAATTTGCACTCCATCAATATAAAAAGAACTTGCAATATAGTTTATCGAAGCTACTAACAAGAAGACCTCACACCGATTGGATCTCGACACTGTTTATTGAGGGAGACTCACTAGTCCAGTTTATAACCAAAGCTCTGGGATGAGCAAAAACAACACACACACACACACACACACACACACCATGGGCAGCTTGTAGACTCCTTAGCGTGGTGATTTAACGAAAATATCTATTTGTCAACATAATTTTCAATTTACTATTGTTTTTTTTTTTTAATAATTTTCTACATCAATTTTGTAAATTTTCTTGGATAATGATTATCATAAAAACCAACAGAACATAAATTCAACTGGCATGGACTATAAAAGAAATACAAGCAAACCAATACAAATTCAGTCTTTTCTTATTATTTTTATTATAATTGTTATGTTATATTGTGGCTACCATTGAAAGTCGGTGCGCTGCTGCTATTGGTCAATTGACCGTTGCGAAATGAAAAATCTATATCGGATTGAATCTCAATCTTATTCTAGTACAGTTTTGGAATGTAGAATTATGCTATTCTAATATGGGAGTAGAGCAATGAAAATTATTATCATTATTATGAAATATATATGAATAGAAACCTAAAAGCTGATCATTTTGACACAACAATTTTTGTAAAACTTGTCAAAAATAGAGAAATTTCTCCCTTATTTTTGAGTTGTGCACCGTATAGGACTTTGAGTACTCTTTGCCAATATACAGAACCGCCCCTATATATTGGTGACCCAAAGTGTATAAGAGGTCTCCTTGTAAGTTCGGCAACGTAAGAATACTAAATTCATTTGATGTCACGGACATTTGATTACAACCGAATGGAAACATTCAGTGACCATTTAGCTTCAATTAACATCCAATTTACAGTTTTTCAGAGTTTTCTGACATATACAGACTCAATTTTCTATGAAACTAAAATGGATAGGATTAAGGGTACTTATGGTTATATTTTACTATATTTCCGTTTATATAATCAGAATTTATCTCAACAGTTATTAGTAGATTTGGAAGATTTTGTTGAAAAAATAAAAAGAAACAAAGACTTGCAGTCTGGTTTCGATTGTCAACCGCTATATCGATATTTTTTTATCGATATTTTTGATTTTTTTTGTTCAATCGAGTACAGTCATTTCGGATTTGGAATTTTGTCGAATTTTACCCATGAATTATTTATTGAGAACGATGCGGGATTATTTGACGGGTATGCCTGTTTTTTTTTTTTTTCTTCTAATTATTACATAAATTTTGTGAAGAGGCAAACAAAAAAATTGATGGATATCTCAAATTTTACTGTAATCTAAATTTTTGCTTCTTAATTCTATTGGATTCTCTGTTTTACTCGTGTCACATTCTATATCGTATTTCTTTTTTATTGATCATTGGAGCGAAAATTTGTTTCTGAGGGAAAGTTCAGCTTCATCCAAGATCAGAGAAACTTTTTTGGACCTAAAGTCTTACGAGATGAATCAAAAAGTTGAATTTCCCCAAATTTACAAATTACCTGCAATATTCACGATTTTAGCAAAATTAGTTTGGCAATCAAAGTTGATTCAAAATAATAACGAAACTAATTGTAAGTTCTAAGCAATTATATTTATTCAGAATAATGAATTAAAATTCATTATGTCCTCAGTTTCTTTCTATATACCAATGTTAGTTCGCTCCTTCCAAATTCCGTCACTGAATTTCAAATGATTGCAGCCGGAATTTGATGAATTTTTTCGGTGATAATCCTTTCCAATTGATCATTATCTACAAAAAGTATCCGTTAGATAACCCTCAGAGGGAATAATCTTGGGGGTATCAAATCAGGTGATCTGGCTGGCTAAGGGTTTGCATCCCAATGGAGATTACATTCTTTTGCTTTGCCCAGCCTACTAATAATATAGACCACATGAAAAATTACATTTCACATAACACTGTTTTATTATTTACTAAACAATATTTTTTAGTAAAATTGAACTTTTTTGATTTCTCTCGTACAACTTTAGGCATACGGAAATTTTAGGTTTTGCATGAAGCAGAAATTTTCCTCTGGAACAAATTTTTGCTCCAATAAACAATAAAAAAAGTCCTATTTGTAAAGAATTCTCGTGCAAACACTGTTTATTTAAACTCAACAGTTTGAATTTGTACTTATTTTTATTTATATAAATTTCTGTATTGAAATCGAAGCCTGAAATAATTGTAGAAAATATATTTATATTTAGTTAAACTGATTGTTATTCAAACAATGTAAATTATGAGCATATTTCATGTCATCTCTTGAATTGGCTTCTTAGAAACTCATAAAGGTGTGAAGAAATAGAAATATCTTCTTACCAGAAATTTAAACAAAGTATTAACTACTTTGACAAATATAGAATTCTTAACAACGATTCCATCGAAATATTCTACAACTTCAACCACTCATCAAAGCCATAATAACGATTCATATCAATTTAATTATAAAGTAAAATATTAATTTAATTACTTTGAAATTGATAACAACTATAAAGAATAATCCAAAGATCAAACTTTGAATATAGTTGTATATTTAACATCAATTAATACTGTAGTACGGTTACGGGGTATTTAAATTATAGGTTGGATGTGTTAATTAATAACAAAGGGCACGTTTTAAACAGTATTTGTATGTCAAATTAACATATATCTGTCGGTTAAACGAACATTTTTTTTTTTGTTAAGGTGGGAAAAATCTCTATGTGTGGTTTTGTGTGCTGTATTTAAAATTATTATTTGTTTGCTAACCAATTTGACACTGTCATGTCACATAACTCATCTAACAGATATATATATAAGTTGACAATTTGCCTCTTATTATCTATCTGTAAGGAAAACATGAAATAGAGAAAAATTACCATCGACAATAACAATAATAGTAGTAGTAGTAGTCGTAGTAGTTGTATAGTAGTGATTTAAATAAGAAAATATTCAACATCTGCTTTAACAACAACAATATAACACACACTCACACACAAAAATGTTATCGCTGATTGGTTAAATCGTCTTCTCTCTTGATAAAATAATTTCTATTTATTTTAATAGAAATTGGCGATAATTAAATAATTATAACTTGGCTAGTTTTATTGAATGATCAATGACATCAGCAATACTAATTGAAATTAATTAATTATTAGTTGATAATTGTGTTAATAGGTGTCATTTGTTTTATGATATTATTTACAATTATAGTTTAAATAAGGTACTAATTGGAAATGATTTTGAAACGATGTTTTTCAATTCAACTATTCAACACTTTATTGATTTTCTAATAAAAATATCAAATATTTTTTACTTTTCTAAAATATTACCATTTGGATGATGATGGGGGGAAAATATTGACAGAGCGTAGGCGATGAAATTTTCAAATGCAAGAGTCGAAATAATTATTTCCTAAATTATACTCACGAAAAAATTAAGCTAACCCTTAATTTTTCAGTTTTTTTTTCTTTTATTGCGGCTTTAAGCTTTGTCGTATACTGTTCAAATCAAGTACAACACTATCTACCGATATTTTCGCACAACTTTGTTCTAGGAAATGTCTCATCTTTTAAACAAAAATTTCTGTTGAACGTATACGTATACGTCTTCTTTAAACAGGTACTTTTTGTTCCGCCACCAACAACCAAGTGAAATTCATATATTTTACTCTTCCACTATAGTCTACAAACTATAAAATTTTTCTGTATATATCTATCTCGAATCAGATCCTCAAATCTCTTATGTCCCATGTTGCTGCTTTTTCAGTTCATAAACGTGAAAATACAAGATTGCAGGTTCTAATTCAAAAAATAAACATAAATTCAAAAATACTATCATTACATTAGTCACATTCAGAAGCTCCGCCACATTCTGTATGTCCAAGTAGGCCGAGAGCAAGAAATCAAACCATATAGTGATAGTGTTGATATTGATCCTGATGACGATTTTGTGATTGAATCCGATCAAACATCCCGTATTCAATCAATTAAAATGAAATGAAATACAACTATTCTTAAATCTGACAATAAACACAGTGGTCGTTGTACAGGGTGGTGTGAATTGGATGGTTTGGACAGGAATCACTTATATCCAGACCAGATAGAGAAAAATTGACTAAGGTGTCATGGTATCGATGTATTTATTTTTGGAAAACGCAAACAATTAGAATACTTCTAAGACTATAATCGACTATGGTTCCCACATTTTAAAAAAATTCCTGGAAGGATGGGTTCCTCTAAGAAAAAAATTGAATACACCACTGCTTTATGTGCTTGAAAAAGTCCCTAAAGATCGTTTCAATGGAATGGAATTATTTAGAGAAATAAAAAAGTTATGGTCACATTTCGAAATGATGAAAATTTCAAAAACGCCTGTATCTTCGTTACCATCAAAGATATCGTAATGCGCCTTGCACCATTCAAGTTTCTCAAAAATCTATCCCATGTCGTTTTTATTCTATCTGGTCTGATCATTCAGCTTGCATCACCCTGTACAAGATAAAATGGTTTTGGCATTGTTATGAAATTGCCAGGTTATTTGATGCGATATCTCGGAGCTATGATCAAAGTAAATTCAGTATACTCCGGAATTTCTCCATTTGATTTTTATAACTCTCTGATTTTGATGAAATTTGGCACATAGAAAGAGCACCAAAAATAGAGAAAAAGAATATTTTTTTTACTGCCCATATTCATATTAAGGGGGTGAAATTGCCCCTTGGAATTGCCACCCTAAAACACATTTTTCGCTATATCTCGAGAAGCAATCGAGCTATCGAATTCAATCAAACATCAAGAAATTTCGCACAAATAGAACTATAAAACACCCTTCGAATTAGCAGGGGTTGGAAATTATGTGGGGTTAGTATTTTCATTTTGCCCCCGATCTGGTAATATTTTTCGGAAATTCAAGTTGGTTTTTTTATATTCATAAACCTCATTAAAAAACTAAAGGTAGCTATTTTTGGAAATAAAGGAGATTGTATGATCGCTTGCTTTGGAGTGATAACGTCAAGGTGCAATTTCACCCCTCAATGTAAATATGGGCAGCTTGAAATAAATACGTATCTTCTATTTTCATGGTGCTCTACTTGTGTGTCCAATTTCATCAAAATCGGAGAGGGGCAGCTGTGTTCTTTTGCTTGTCAGTAAATAAATAGAGCAATGTCGATTATAATTTTCACCAAAAAATCTTAGGACTAAATCAAAAAAAGTTCTCTTGATTATAAACTGAGACAAAATTGAAAATTCAACTCTGTGAATACTTGAAAAATTCATATTTTTCAAGATTCAATTAATTATTAGCAATTTTTTTACAGCTCCAAAGCCGACAGTGAGCCGTCGTTGTCGTAAGCCCGGCTTAGACCGGAAGCCACGTCAAGCTTATAGTGCTAAACAATTAGAACGTTTAGAAAGTGAATTCAAAATTGATAAATATTTAAGTGTTAGTAAACGTATGGAATTATCGAAAGCATTAAATTTAACTGAAGTACAAATAAAAACGTGGTTCCAAAATCGTCGTACAAAATGGAAAAAACAACTAACCACACGCTTAAAAATGGCACAACGACAAGGCTTATTCCCGCATTATTTTACAACAACACAACATCAACAACAACCTACAACTACAACAACGGCAAATCTACAACAGTATTCTGCATTATTAACAACGCCATATTATTCAACAATTGGTTGTGTATTCGGATTACCGACTATAGAGGACGCTAGTAATATAGGACTAACGAATCCTGAAACAGGACGACGACAATCGACATTAACTAACATTTGAAAAAAAAAAACAAAAAAGATTTCTACCAAAATTTTGTGCAATCCAATTCAATAATAATAATAATAATAATAGAACTAATATTGTACCTGTAATATAGACAGTAATTTTAAGTTGATCAATCGGATATTTATTTCCAATCAATTATATTAATTTTGCCATCAAATATCAATATTCCTGACCTGATTTCCTATTTTGGTTGGTGTGGCGATATAAATAATTCCCAAGATAAGTTTTTCCATAATCTTTATATTTATTCCAAATACGGTATAATAATTATATCATTAATATTTAATGAGATTTTACAATAACAAAATAATAATAATAATAATAACACTTTAACGGAATCGTGACAATGAATTGTGGTAATAACTTATTCCCATTATACAAAAAACAAAATAAACACTATTTTCTAAGTGCCACGACACACACAACGTACTTTTACGCACGTATTGGGTCCGTTGTCTCTCTTTGAGATAGACATATTTGTGATCTTGCTCGCACTTATATAAAGAGGGACAACGGATCCAGTAGGTGCGTAAAAGTACGTTTGGTGTGTTTTGTGCCTAAAAGTATAGACTTATTGCTTCCTGTTTTGATTTTTCCCCATTTTCAATAATCTCGCAATTAATTCAAATCATACAACAATAATAAATAAATAAATAATTTGAAATTAATAACTAATTAATTTTTATATTTATAAATATCAACAATAAGGAGAGAATTGCATTTAAATTACAGTAAAATTAGATTTAATTAATGGAAACTAAAATAATAGGTACTCCTAATGAATTATCACACAACAAATTATTGATAATTATTTAAAATTTCAGAATTTCAATCTAAAGCTCCCTGTCCGGTATTTGGCAACATTAAACACAGCAAACCACTTCCTATAATTGAAAATAATTTATTAGAGAACAACATGAAAAATTGTTAATAACAGTATTGATAACGATTCTCTTGTGATTGAGTAACTAATATTAGGTTGTTACATGATTGCTTGTAGAATCAAAAAATTCATTGCAACAACCTAATATTTTTGTTAGTTCCATTTAGACAAGCAATAAAAACTTACCAATCAGCATTGTTCCAAAAAGAACAATTGGTATAACACAATTTAGATCGATCAAAAAACCGAATAATAAATTACCGATCAAAGCACCACCACGACCAAAAGTTAATGATAAGGCAGCTGCCATCACTCTGAAAAAATCCAATAATCTCTATCTATATATATACGTGTTCTAGACTTTTGCAAATTGAAAAAATTACCGTAAATTCGTTGGAAATAAATCGACCATAACACAATACACTGTACTAATCCCTAAACTGGTTAAAGCTTCAAATATACACGATAGTACAAGATTTGATATTGTTGATGTAACGAAATATAAACCGAACGTTACAGCTCCTGCTACAATCAAACTGAAAACTAACAATCGACAATTAGAATTTTTGTTTTCGCTTTCTTTAAAATATAAGCTGATGTCTCGATGAATTATTGATGAGCAAAACCAATTCCAAGACTGAAACTACTACGGTCTTGGTTTTGGACTTTGATCATCACTCATTGACAATCATGGAAATACCTAAAAAAAATTTGGCTCCCAATCGATGGACACACAATGGCAACCAGAAACTAGTCGGAATACAAGCTAAACCAATAATCAATGTATGCAAAAATACAGAATCAGCAATTGGATCACCACAATATTCCGTATATGTTGTATCTGTTGAATTGACAGTTGGTAGAACTACAGATGAAACTTCACAAACTGAAGCATGTTGATTTGGATGTAATGATTCGAATTCTTCGAAACGATAGAACAATTCCGGAAACCATATCATCAATGTATAATAACTGGTCGTTAGACCGAATTGTATTAAACATGTTATAATTGTGTAACGTAAATGTGGTGGTTTACATAAAGCTTTCGTCTGTTCCCATATCTCTTGTAATAACAATTTCAATTCTTTGGGTTTGCGGATACGTAGACTGCGAATACTACGTGTTGATTGTTGTGAGACAACACTCATTGTGCGGACTTTTTCACGTAAACTAATAATCTAAAAATAAAAAAATTGAATAATTTTACAAGTTTCGATAATTTTCCGAAGATTTTGGCAAATTACAGGAAAATCCCCAGCACTTTGGCCACTATTTATAGCAAACATATCTTTTAATACTTCTAAAGCGGCATCCGGTTCGCCACATTCTAATAAAAATTTCGGACTTTCCGGATAGAAAAATAACCAAATACCGATCAATAAACTAGGTATTGAGCAAGCAGCTACAAATAAATTCCAACTAGCAAACTTGAATTTATTTGAAATATATTCGAATTCCATAGGAATTATGATCCATGCAATTCCTACAAAGTAACATTTTTGTTTTTTGCATCACTCTAATCAAAATTAATTTACTAAAATTAACTAACCTGGAAGTATTATTACGCCCAGTGTCCAAAATAACTCCATCCAACAGAGGATTGTCTCTCGATATTTGGACGGTTGAAATTCACCTAAATAAGGAAAACATATGCCCATAGCACCGGTTATCCTAAAGAACAATTACATTGATTCGAAAAAATTTACATTGTAATTGTTTTGTTACTAAGACTTACGCAAAACCATTAAAAAATCGAAACAACATAAATAACCAATAAACTTGTGAAATACTTGATAACAAACCGCAAATACCATCCATTAATAAAGCTCCAATCAATACAACTTTACGTCCTTTCGTATCGGCTAAACAGCCCCAAAAATAGGAACCAATGAGCATTCCTGAAACAATTCAAAGCATCCTGAAAGATTGGTGAAATCTTTCACCAATTCATCTAGAAAATGATTTGAACCAAAGTTAAATGTGACTTGAGTCACAGTGAAAGACGCTAATGTTGATTTTAATCGTTCTAATATTTAAGACTAGTATTTGAGTAAAGTTGAGTTAAGAGAAGACCCAACTTGAGCTTTAAATCTAATTAGGATCCAATTCGGTTAGATTTATGGTTCAAATTGATAAGAGGCTCAATTATAAATATAAACTTAAATAAAACTGAGGTTGAGTTGAGTTTTTGATAAAGCGACGCATCTAATTAAGGGAGGATAATACTAAATAAAACATTCAATTAGTTATATTGGACGTGAGTTTATTTTGATTCGAACAACAAACTCGTATCGAGTTGTGATTGAAGTCAATTCTTTAATCGAGTTGGAATTCCCAAATGAAAACACTGAAACAAGTCAAAATTACGATAGACGAGCTCGGATGCAGTTGAAATAATTTTTAAAATAAAACCACGACCAAATTCGAATCGAGTCTTGGTTCGAGTCAAATTATGACTCAAGATCGTGAAACGAATCAGTACTGAAATTATTCGAAATGAAAACTTCTCGATCACTATAGTTGAATTTAATTTCAGTCAAATTATAAGCTAGAGTTTTGAATCGAATCCTGTCAAGTCCCAACTCGAATAATGTAAGCCCGCCCACATGGAAGCCTTGTAGAGATGCAGTATTAGATGATGTATCGGAGCAAATTTACTTGCATTCAAATAAATCGCATCTTAACTGTGCAATTCATTGAATTCGCGCCCTTAACAGCGAGAAATTTTCAAGAACAAGATGAATAATTGGTATTCAATGATGATGAGTCAAAGTCTAAACTGATAAGATCTAATCACGAAAAAAACTATTTCCTAATAACAAACTACTTAATCGAATTAGTTCGAATATTGTAAAAAAAATTATAATTGAATACTAAAGTGTTTTAACAGAACTCAACGACTTATTCGACTGAATAATCAATTGAATTACCATTGTCATGGTCAAATGA